>JARPMR010000070.1:0-2500 GCA_029955525.1 Oeneis ivallda
GACGGTGGATCACTTGGCTCGCGGGTCGATGAAGAACGCAGTTAACTGCGCGTCATAGTGTGAACTGCAGGACACATTTGAACATCGACATTTCGAACGCACATTGCGGTCCGTGGAGAAACATCCAGGACCACTCCTGTCTGAGGGCCGGCTGCATAAAAACAAATACCACACTGTCCTAAAACACTTTGAAACGAAAGGAGTTTGGACACTTGGCGGTTCCGTGAAGGCGGTGCGCGCGAGACTCTCCAACGAGGCGATCGCGCGCAACGCTGTAAGCGGTCCGCTTAAAAATGATATCGTGTTATATCTATCGTGTGTCGTTCGAGCGTTGTTGCGCCCGACGCAATCCACTCCCGTCTCTGGGTGTGGCGCCATCGAAACCCTCCACCGTACCGTGCGCGTGGTGGGGTGCGAGCCGCGTGCGAGCTGCGTGTGCGAGCGCGTCGATCGACCGACCCTTCCGTTAACGGTGAATCGGTCGACGGCGCGCGAACGCCGCTCTCCACGCGCCGCGCCGCCGCGCTCTACGACGGTGGCCGGGGGCGTCACGATATCAGAGATCGGGTGTGAGGTGTCGCGCTGGGTGCGCTTCGCTCTCGGCACGCACGCACGATAGTGTGAAACGCGCAACTGTGCACACAAAGCGCAGTGAGTAGGCGGACTCGACGTCCGGACTCGCGCGACGGCGCCGTGCGCGCGCGCTGACCCGCTCGCGTGCGGCGCCGTCGAGCTGACGGATATCGCGTCTGCCTCCATTTTTATCGTTGGCCTCAGATCAGGGAGGATCACCCGCCGAATTTAAGCATATTAGTAAGCGGAGGAAAAGAAACTAACCAGGATTTCCTTAGTAGCGGCGAGCGAACAGGAAACAGCCCAGCACTGAATCGCGCGGTTGTAACGGTCGCGGGAGATGTGGTGTTCGGGAGGTTCCGCTATCTCGTCGTCGCCGCTCCTGTCCAAGTTCGTCTTGAACGGGGCCGTTTTCCCGTAGAGGGTGCCAGGCCCGTAGCGACGGAGCGAGGCGGCGAGAGGGACACTCCTCAGAGTCGGGTTGCTTGAGAGTGCAGCCCTAAGTGGGTGGTAAACTCCATCTAAGGCTAAATATTACCGCGAGACCGATAGCGAACAAGTACCGTGAGGGAAAGTTGAAAAGAACTTTGAAGAGAGAGTTCAAGAGTACGTGAAACCGTCCAGGGGTAAACCTGCGAAACTCGAATGAACGAACGGAGAGATTCATCGACATCCGACGGCGTACGGGCGCGCGCCTCGATGTCGCGCGCGCACCCCTAGCGGGCGTCGCGCGCGGCACGGGTCGCGTCCGGTTGTATGTCCGTCGGCGTCGTGCACTTCTCTCTCAGTAATGCATCGCGACCCGTTCTCGGTCGGCTTAAGCGCCCATCCGATTCGCCCAGTGGTAGGAGACTACCGCTGGACCGTGACGGTGGCCGGCCGGCCGGGGACGGTATTGGTACGAAACGCGCACGCGCCTCGCGCGCGTCCGGCCCGACGCAAGCTCGCGCCGTTACCGGTCGCGGTCCTGCCACAGTGCGGACCGCTCGGCGGCGCCGCTGTCGTCGCAGCCGTGCTGCCTCGGACCGTGCGCGTCTCAGTCTGCGATGAGTCATTTTCGGGCACTCGCAGGACCCGTCTTGAAACACGGACCAAGGAGTCTAGCATGTGTGCGAGTCATTGAGTTGTCTTTGTCACAAAACTGAAAGGCGCAACGAAAGTGAACGTAGGGAGGATGGAGCGCCGGCCTCGCGTCGGCCTCCCGCACTCCCGAGGCGTCTCGTTTCCAATCCGTGAATGCAGGCGCGCTCAGAGCACAGATGCTGGGACCCGAAAGATGGTGAACTATGCCTGGTCAGGTCGAAGTCAGGGGAAACCCTGATGGAGGACCGTAGCGATTCTGACGTGCAAATCGATCGTCGGAACTGGGTATAGGGGCGAAAGACTAATCGAACCATCTAGTAGCTGGTTCCGTCCGAAGTTTCCCTCAGGATAGCTGGCGTCGACGAACAGTCCCATCCGGTAAAGCGAATGATTAGAGGCATTGGGGCCGAAACGACCTCAACCTATTCTCAAACTTTAAATGGGTGAGAACTCCGGCTTACTCGAACGATGAAGCCGGAGATCTGATGACGGTGCCAAGTGGGCCAATTTTGGTAAGCAGAACTGGCGCTGTGGGATGAACCAAACGTATTGTTAAGGCGCCTAAAAAACGCTCATGGGACACCATGAAAGGCGTTGGTCGCTCATGACAGCAGGACGGTGGCCATGGAAGTCGGAATCCGCTAAGGAGTGTGCAACGACTCACCTGCCGAAGCAACCAGCCCTGAAAATGGATGGCGCTGAAGCGCTTTGCCTATACAATACCGTTACGGGCACGTGCGGCGCATGTCGCGTCATTATGCCGTAACGAGTAGGACGTGCGCGGCGGAGAGCGCAGAAGGGTCTGGGCGCGAGCCCGCCTGGAGCCTCCGTCGGTGCAGATCTT
>JARPMR010000070.1:7500-20000 GCA_029955525.1 Oeneis ivallda
TGTTAGGTTATGTTAGCTCATGTTGGGTAATGTTTGCTTTATGTCGGGTTATTTTAGGTTATGATAGCTTATGTTAGGTTATGTTCGGTCATTTTGGGTTATGTTAGGTTTTTTAAACTTAAGTTGGGCACATTGACCCAACACAACCTAAGTGCCCCGTCCTGTCTGTCCTGTATAAACCCAACCTAAACTAACTTTAAATTTGGTAAAAATTTAGAATCGTGGCGTGAGTTGCGTTTTGTTCAAGCTACAAATCAAATGGGCTACGCCAGAAGACTCGCTCCGTCGCCCCTTCATTCAGCTTCACCTACTCGACCTTCGTTTCGCTACGGAGGTCGCCGGCTCGCTTCGCTCGCCACCTCCCCCCTTCGCTCCACTCGGCCTCGTAGGCTCGCTTCATTCAGGACCTCCTTCGCGAGCTTCTGGCTTCGCGCTTCATAAAAACACTCTAGGGGTAGGACAGACAAGACTACGTGGAGTCGGGGTTGGCCAATTCGGTTCTGTCACACTGTTCGACCTATATCAGTCCATGTCGTTTCAGAGTGGAAAAGCTTTTTTGCAATATAATAATTTCTTTATATTTTATAAACATGAGATCCCATCTACTCTACTCCTTTTCCCCTATATTGACCAAATAGAACCTAATTTAAGTTTAGCACCTGAACCCCAACCTAGCCTATTTTTAGACTTTGGCAAAATATAATATGCACTTGTTAGGTTTGGTTTGGTTGTGTTAGGTTAGGTTAGGTTAGGCTTATGTAGGGTCATGTTATGTTAGGTTATGTTAGCTTATGTTGAGTTATATTAGTTAGTGTTTGCTTTATGTTGGTCTATATAGCACTTGTTGGGTTTAGTTTTGTTATGTTAGGTTAGGTTAGGGTTTAGTTGGGTTACGTTTAGGTTATGTCAGGTTATGTTGGGTTATGTTAGCTTATGTTAGATTATGTTAGATTATGTTGAGTTATGTAATTTAATGTTTGCTTTATGTTGGGCTATGTTAGGTTTTTAAACTCAAGTTGGGCGCATTGACCCAATACAACCTAAGTGTACACCTAAACTAAGTTTAGATTTTGGCAAAATATGTATATAGCACTTGTTAGTTTTAGTTTGATTATGTTAGGTTAGGTTAGGGTTATGTTGGGTTATGTTAAGATATGTTGGATTATGTTTGGTTGTGTTGGGTTATTTTGGATAATTTTGGGTTATTTTGGGTTATGTTGGGTTATGTTAGGTTATGTTTGGCTACGTTGGGCTATTTTGGGTTTTGTTGGGTTACGTTGGGTTATTGTGGGGTATTGTGGGTTACGTCGGGTTTTGTTGGGTTATGTTGGTTTATTTTGGGTAATATTGGGTAACTTTGGGTTATGTTGGGTTATTTTGGGTTTTGTTGGGTTATGTTAGGTTATGTTGGGTTATGTTGGGCTATTTTGGGTTATGTCAGGTTTTGTTGGGATATGTTGGGTTATTTTGGGTTATGTTGGGTTATGTTAGGTTATGTTGGGTTATGTTGGGCTATTTTGGGTTATGTCAGGTTTTGTTGGGTGATGTTGGGTAATTTTGGATTTTGTTGGGTTATGTTAGGTTATGTTGTATTAGGTTGGGCTATTTTGGGTTATGTCAGGTTGTGTTGGGATATGTTGGGTTATTTTATGTTGTGTTGGGTTATTGTGGGGTATTTTGGGTTACTTCGGGTTTTGTTGGTTTATTTTGGGTAACTTTGGGTTATGTTTGGTTATTTTGGGTTATGTTGGGTTATGTTAGGTTATGTTGGGTTATGTTGGGCTATTTTGGGTTATGTCAGGTTTTGTTGGGTTATGTTAGGTTATGCTGGGCTATTTTGGGTTATCTCAGGTTGTGTTGGGATATGTTGGGTTATTTTATGTTGTGTTGGGTTATTGTGGGGTATTTTGGGTTACTTCGGGTTTTGTTGGTTTATTTTGGGTAACTTTGGGTTATGTTGGGTAATGTTTGCTTTATGTTCGGTTACGTTAGGTTATGTTGGGTTATGTTGGGCTATTTTGGGTTATGACAGGTTTTGATGGGTTATGTTGGTTTATGTTGGGTTATTTTAGGTTATTTTGGATAATTTTGGGTAACTTTAGGTTATTTTGGGTTATGTTTGGCTATTTTGGGTTCTGTTAGGTCATGTTAGGATATGTTAGGTTATTTTGGGTTATGTTGGGTAATGTTTCCTTTATGTACGGTTATGTTGGGTTATGTTGGATTATGTTGGGTTGTGTTGGGTTATTTTGGGTAATTCTGGGTTATGTTGGGTTTGTTGGGTTATGTTAGGTTATGTTGGACTATGTTGGGCTATTTTGGATTATTTTGGGTTATGTCAGGTTTGTTGGGTTATGTTAGCTTATAGTTGTTCATTTTGGGCTATGTTGGGTTTTGTTGGGTAACGTTAGGATATGTTGGGTTATTTTGGGTTATGTTGGGTTTTGTTGGGTGGGTTATGTTAGGTGATGTTGGGTTATGTTGTGTTGTGTTATGTTATGTTATTTTCTCGTTTATGTCAGGTTTTGTTGGGTGATGTTGGGTTCTGTTGGGTCATGTTAGGATATGTTAGTTTTTTTCGGTTATGTTGGGCTATGCCCCCCCCCCCCCCCCCCCCATACTCAATACATAGTAAAATTTTTAAACATAATTAAATACAATCTTTGTTCTAATATCCATTTTGACGTTGACGCTATTCTGTTGAACGGTATAATATGTGGGAACGTGTCGACGTTGAGCGCGACGTGATGCAAGACGTGCAAGTCGAAAGCGCGGAAGGCGAGTAGAGACTTGCTGCTCCCGGATCGTAACGCGATGCGCGCATGCAGCGCATGCAGTGTATGCGTGCGCGTGTCTGTGATTGTCTCCGGTTGCCGCGCCTCTCCCGCCCCGATGGTTTTTTAACTGCAACGTCTGTGACTGCGTCCGCAGCGTCGCGTCGTTCTTACGCGATTGAAGTTTAATAACATAACATAACATAACATAACATAATTATAGAACGTTGTCGGCCGACGGAATCGCGTCCGATGAGTCTTTGGCGGCGCCGAGACCTCTACTTTTCGCGTTCTGCGCGTTGGAGGGGTGTTTCGAGTCGCTCGATTTCTCATCTAAATGCGTAGTTCCGTAGTTTTGTACAATCTATGTATTGTGCAATAGCAGCGGTCGTTAAAAGTGTTCAAAGCGTGCAAAATAAGCGCACATGATAATTAAACCTGGGGACGTTTTACGTGATCCACTTACAAGTGCCAATCTCTACGAGGTGAGCGCTTGAATGTGTTTTTTTACGTATAACCCGTGGGTTATCGGTATACAGTCTCTCTAACACCGGGCGACGGTCATAATATTGTGCACGCGTCTGTTGCTTCAACAGACGTGGACACTAATTGTAGCACCTTGGCGTGCTTGTGTTCGCTGTCTCGTTAACGAACTTTCGAACTTGGGACCGAGTCTACCCTACACTGGGAGACGAGGGTCCTCTTTTGGCGGCGGAGTTCTCTCCACCGATCCATTTTTGTGTTGTCGGGCACCACGTCGCTCCAGTTGACCTGGAGCGCACGCGAGTCGCTACGATCTCCGTCGTGTGTTGTGCGCGCTGCGCTCGTGTGTATTGCGCACGCGTGGCGCCGGCGCGCGCGCGCGCACGCGCGGATGGGCTATGTACCGTTGAAACGGATAGCTCCCTGGTTGATCCTGCCAGTAGTTATATGCTTGTCTCAAAGATTAAGCCATGCATGTCTCAGTGCAAGCCGTATTAAGGCGATACCGCGAATGGCTCAATATATCAGTTTTGGTTCCTTAGATCTTACTCAGTTACTTGGATAACTGTGGTAATTCTAGAGCTAATACATGCAATCAGAACTCTGACCAGTGATGGGACGAGTGCTTTTATTAGATCAAAACCAATCGACGGAGGGCCTCGCGTCCGAAGTCGTTACTTTTGATGAATCTGGATAACTTTTGCCGATCGCATGGTCCAGTACCGGCGACGCATCTTTCAAATGTCTGCCTTATCAACTTTCGATGGTAGTTTCTGCGACTACCATGGTTGTCACGGGTAACGGGGAATCAGGGTTCGATTCCGGAGAGGGAGCCTGAGAAACGGCTACCACATCCAAGGAAGGCAGCAGGCGCGCAAATTACCCACTCCCGGCACGGGGAGGTAGTGACGAAAAATAACGATACGGGACTCTTACGAGGCCTCGTAATCGGAATGAGTACACTTTAAATATTTTAACGAGGAACAATTGGAGGGCAAGTCTGGTGCCAGCAGCCGCGGTAATTCCAGCTCCAATAGCGTATACTAAAATTGTTGCGGTTAAAAAGCTCGTAGTTGCATTTGTGCGCCGCGCTGTCGGTGCACCGCTTCCGCGGTGATACTGACACGTCTGCGGAGCATATCGTCGGTGAGCCGGCGGTAAAACGCCGGTTCAATATCAAAATCCTATCGCGGTGCTCTTCGTTGAGTGTCGAGATGGGCCGACAATTTTACTTTGAACAAATTAGAGTGCTCAAAGCGGGCTCAAAATGCCGCTTGAATATTTCGTGCATGGAATAATAGAATATGATCTCGGTTCTATTTTGTTGGTTTTCAGAACTCCGAGGTAATGATTAATAGGGATAACTGGGGGCATTCGTATTGCGACGTTAGAGGTGAAATTCTTGGATCGTCGCAAGACGAACATCAGCGAAAGCATTTGCCAAAGGTGTTTTCATCAATCAAGAACGAAAGTTAGAGGTTCGAAGGCGATTAGATACCGCCCTAGTTCTAACCGTAAATATGTCATCTAGCGATCCGCCGACGTTACTACAATGGCTCGGCGGGCAGCTTCCGGGAAACCAAAGATTTTGGACTCCGGGGGGAGTATGGTTGCAAAGCTGAAACTTAAAGGAATTGACGGAAGGGCACCACCAGGAGTGGAGCCTGCGGCTTAATTTGACTCAACACGGGAAATCTCACCAGGCCCGGACACCGGAAGGATTGACAGATTAACAGCTCTTTCTTGATTCGGTGGGTGGTGGTGCATGGCCGTTCTTAGTTGGTGGAGCGATTTGTCTGGTTAATTCCGGTAACGAACGAGACTCTAGCCTGCTAAATAGGCGTCGTCATTTAGGTGTGCGCGATTTCGGTCGCGCAACTCACTGGCGGCGTATTAAAATTCTTCTTAGAGGGACCGGCGTCTTCGAGGCGCACGAGATTGAGCAATAACAGGTCTGTGATGCCCTTAGATGTCCTGGGCCGCACGCGCGCTACACTGAAGGAATCAGCATGTTCTCCCTGGCCTAGAGGCCCGGGCAACCCGTTGAAACTCCTTCGTGCTGGGGATTGGGGTTTGCAATTATCCCCCATAAACGAGGAATTCCTAGTAAGCGCGAGTCATAAGCTCGCGTTGATTACGTCCCTGCCCTTTGTACACACCGCCCGTCGCTACTACCGATTGAATGATTTAGTGAGGTCTTCGGACCGACACGCGGTGGCTTCACGGCCGTCGGCGTTGTTGGGAAGTTGACCAAACTTGATCATTTAGAGGAAGTAAAAGTCGTAACAAGGTTTCCGTAGGGGAACCTGCGGAAGGATCATTAACGTACGTACGCATCGCGCCGCCTGACCGTGGTCAGCGCGCGCACGTTGCATATGTTGTTAAAGACACGCCACAACAAAAAGAGACGAGAGGAACCCTGCACGTCCGCCGCCCACTCCCCTGCGCTTGATCGCTCGGATGGGATGGTACGTTGGGATCCTCAATCTCGACACCGTAAACGCCCTGGTGTATAAACGGGCGCTCACTGAGTATAACTATTAAACGACAAAAAACAAACACTAAGTATAACTATTAACGAAACAAACCATTACCCTGGACGGTGGATCACTTGGCTCGCGGGTCGATGAAGAACGCAGTTAACTGCGCGTCATAGTGTGAACTGCAGGACACATTTGAACATCGACATTTCGAACGCACATTGCGGTCCGTGGAGAAACATCCAGGACCACTCCTGTCTGAGGGCCGGCTGCATAAAAACAAATACCACACTGTCCTAAAACACTTTGAAACGAAAGGAGTTTGGACACTTGGCGGTTCCGTGAAGGCGGTGCGCGCGAGACTCTCCAACGAGGCGATCGCGCGCAACGCTGTAAGCGGTCCGCTTAAAAATGATATCGTGTTATATCTATCGTGTGTCGTTCGAGCGTTGTTGCGCCCGACGCAATCCACTCCCGTCTCTGGGTGTGGCGCCATCGAAACCCTCCACCGTACCGTGCGCGTGGTGGGGTGCGAGCCGCGTGCGAGCTGCGTGTGCGAGCGCGTCGATCGACCGACCCTTCCGTTAACGGTGAATCGGTCGACGGCGCGCGAACGCCGCTCTCCACGCGCCGCGCCGCCGCGCTCTACGACGGTGGCCGGGGGCGTCACGATATCAGAGATCGGGTGTGAGGTGTCGCGCTGGGTGCGCTTCGCTCTCGGCACGCACGCACGATAGTGTGAAACGCGCAACTGTGCACACAAAGCGCAGTGAGTAGGCGGACTCGACGTCCGGACTCGCGCGACGGCGCCGTGCGCGCGCGCTGACCCGCTCGCGTGCGGCGCCGTCGAGCTGACGGATATCGCGTCTGCCTCCATTTTTATCGTTGGCCTCAGATCAGGGAGGATCACCCGCCGAATTTAAGCATATTAGTAAGCGGAGGAAAAGAAACTAACCAGGATTTCCTTAGTAGCGGCGAGCGAACAGGAAACAGCCCAGCACTGAATCGCGCGGTTGTAACGGTCGCGGGAGATGTGGTGTTCGGGAGGTTCCGCTATCTCGTCGTCGCCGCTCCTGTCCAAGTTCGTCTTGAACGGGGCCGTTTTCCCGTAGAGGGTGCCAGGCCCGTAGCGACGGAGCGAGGCGGCGAGAGGGACACTCCTCAGAGTCGGGTTGCTTGAGAGTGCAGCCCTAAGTGGGTGGTAAACTCCATCTAAGGCTAAATATTACCGCGAGACCGATAGCGAACAAGTACCGTGAGGGAAAGTTGAAAAGAACTTTGAAGAGAGAGTTCAAGAGTACGTGAAACCGTCCAGGGGTAAACCTGCGAAACTCGAATGAACGAACGGAGAGATTCATCGACATCCGACGGCGTACGGGCGCGCGCCTCGATGTCGCGCGCGCACCCCTAGCGGGCGTCGCGCGCGGCACGGGTCGCGTCCGGTTGTATGTCCGTCGGCGTCGTGCACTTCTCTCTCAGTAATGCATCGCGACCCGTTCTCGGTCGGCTTAAGCGCCCATCCGATTCGCCCAGTGGTAGGAGACTACCGCTGGACCGTGACGGTGGCCGGCCGGCCGGGGACGGTATTGGTACGAAACGCGCACGCGCCTCGCGCGCGTCCGGCCCGACGCAAGCTCGCGCCGTTACCGGTCGCGGTCCTGCCACAGTGCGGACCGCTCGGCGGCGCCGCTGTCGTCGCAGCCGTGCTGCCTCGGACCGTGCGCGTCTCAGTCTGCGATGAGTCATTTTCGGGCACTCGCAGGACCCGTCTTGAAACACGGACCAAGGAGTCTAGCATGTGTGCGAGTCATTGAGTTGTCTTTGTCACAAAACTGAAAGGCGCAACGAAAGTGAACGTAGGGAGGATGGAGCGCCGGCCTCGCGTCGGCCTCCCGCACTCCCGAGGCGTCTCGTTTCCAATCCGTGAATGCAGGCGCGCTCAGAGCACAGATGCTGGGACCCGAAAGATGGTGAACTATGCCTGGTCAGGTCGAAGTCAGGGGAAACCCTGATGGAGGACCGTAGCGATTCTGACGTGCAAATCGATCGTCGGAACTGGGTATAGGGGCGAAAGACTAATCGAACCATCTAGTAGCTGGTTCCGTCCGAAGTTTCCCTCAGGATAGCTGGCGTCGACGAACAGTCCCATCCGGTAAAGCGAATGATTAGAGGCATTGGGGCCGAAACGACCTCAACCTATTCTCAAACTTTAAATGGGTGAGAACTCCGGCTTACTCGAACGATGAAGCCGGAGATCTGATGACGGTGCCAAGTGGGCCAATTTTGGTAAGCAGAACTGGCGCTGTGGGATGAACCAAACGTATTGTTAAGGCGCCTAAAAAACGCTCATGGGACACCATGAAAGGCGTTGGTCGCTCATGACAGCAGGACGGTGGCCATGGAAGTCGGAATCCGCTAAGGAGTGTGCAACGACTCACCTGCCGAAGCAACCAGCCCTGAAAATGGATGGCGCTGAAGCGCTTTGCCTATACAATACCGTTACGGGCACGTGCGGCGCATGTCGCGTCATTATGCCGTAACGAGTAGGACGTGCGCGGCGGAGAGCGCAGAAGGGTCTGGGCGCGAGCCCGCCTGGAGCCTCCGTCGGTGCAGATCTTGGTGGTAGTAGCAAATACTCCAGCGAGGCCCTGGAGGACTGACGTGGAGAAGGGTTTCGCGTGAACAGTAGTTGCTCGCGAGTCAGTCGATCCTAAGCTCAAGGAGAGATCTTATGTCGATGCGGCGTGTTTCTCTCGTCTTGTATGATTGATAAACAACGCCCTTTGAGCGAAAGGGAATCCGGTTCCTATTCCGGAACCCGGCAGCGGAACCGTTTCAATAATCGTTCCCTCGTGTCAAAGCGAGTGTTCGACGGGGTAACCCAAAGTGGCCTGAAGACGCCGCCGAGGGGTCCGGGAAGAGTTTTCTTTTCTGCCTGAGCGTTCGAGTTCCATGGAATCCTATAGAAGGGAGATATGGTTCGGAACGCGAAGAGCACCGCATTTGCGGCGGTGTCCGGATACTCTCTGCGGACCTTGAAAATTCAGGTGAGGGATGTACGTGGAGATGTCGCGCCGGTTCGTACCCATATCCGCAGCAGGTCTCCAAGGTGAAGAGCCTCTAGTCGATAGAATAATGTAGGTAAGGGAAGTCGGCAAATTGGATCCGTAACTTCGGAATAAGGATTGGCTCTGAGGACCGGGGCGTGTCGGGTTTGGACGGGAAGCGGATGCGGCCGGTGCCGGGCCTGGTCGATGCTCGAGCGTCTCTCGGGGCGCGAGGGCGGAATCCGGACCCGCGTTCCGGCCTTCCGCGGATCTTCCTAGCCGTAAGGCCGCGTCGGTTTCGCCTCGTGCGCGATCGGCGCGGTTCTGTACGACCGCCGTTCAACGGTCAGCTCAGAACTGGCACGGACAAGGGGAATCCGACTGTCTAATTAAAACAAAGCATTGCGATGGCCCTCGCGGGTGTTGACGCAATGTGATTTCTGCCCAGTGCTCTGAATGTCAACGTGAAGAGATTCAAGCAAGCGCGGGTAAACGGCGGGAGTAACTATGACTCTCTTAAGGTAGCCAAATGCCTCGTCATCTAATTAGTGACGCGCATGAATGGATTAACGAGATTCCCGCTGTCCCTATCTACTCCACGCGTCGCCTCCGCGGTGAACGGACGTGTCTCGCGCGAGCTCCGCGTATTTTATTTTTCAATATTTATTTTTGTTGGCTTTTCACGTGTTTTCATGACTTTTCTTGTTTTCCCTTATTGTTATACATTGTTCTAGTGCATATTAACTTTTTAAATTAAGTGTTTTTGTATATTTCCGTGTTTTTATAGTGTTAAATTGTGGAAGGTACGCTAGTGTCGACCGTTTTTCCCAATTTTCCGGTATTGAGGTCGAGCGCCTGGACTGTTATCAGGCGCTCCCTCGGGAGAGGACCCGTTTAGCGTAAGTTCTAGTGTTAGTTGCGCCAGGACGCTTATCTTAAACATTTTGCTAAGCACGTGCTACCACGTGCTACCATGTGGTGATTTTTAGGTTAAGTTGCATAGTGTAAGTTCATAGTGTAAGTGGCGACACCTAGCGGTGCCGCTCGGAACCTTTGTGATAGTGACACTTGCAGCGACGCCTAGCGGTGCGGTCCTGCATCGCTAGGAAAGTGACAGTGACATTGAAGTGTTTTGACAGGTGTCAATTTTTTGACAGCTGTAAGTATATATCGAGTGGCAGTGACACTGACAGTGACATTCGGCTGTTCCAATCCTTTGACAGCTGTCGCTTTTGACAGTTGTCAAAATTTGCAGACTTTGACAGTTGACGGCTCTGACAGCTGTCAAATTGTCTCCGGGTGGCTGACGCGCGCCACCACAGACTGTTTTGTGCCCCTCCGACACGCCAAGTCGTGCCGACTTTGTTGGACCCAATTAGGTCGTGCTCATATATTATACGGTGTTGCTAAATAGCGTCAACGTATAATTGGCAATACACGAACGAACTTCGAAACATTTTAAAGTGGTTAATACACGAACGAACTTCGGAACATTTAAGTGGTTAATACACGAACGAACTTCGGAACATTAAGTGGTTAATAACACGAACGGACTCCATCACATAAGTGGCTTGTGTACACATTAATCATTAGTGCGCCATGGAACGCAAGGAGGCTCCTGCCTCCTCCCCTTTTGCTGGAAGGTCTTCTGTGACCCAGCGGACCCCACCGTCGGGCCTGGCTCCGCCTCACGGGCGCTACGTAGGATCAGCTGATGAAGATGCCACGCCACCATTGCCGGGCCGCCCCGCGCGACCCCCTCCGCCCCCACCAGCGACTTCGGCACCAGCTGCAGCTCCGACTGTGGCTCCCTCTAGCGGCAACAAGCGCCCGCTCACGTCTCCAGAGGAGCGACGCCCGGTGGACGTTGTCCGCCTGTGTCGCCCTGCTGTCCCAGAACCGGCACCCCGGGCTGCTTCTATCAGCCGCCCGCCGACACCAGAAACCCCCGGAGCTGATGATGACGATGAAGACGCCGAAACTGAAGGAAATAACGGCTCATCTCTAGCGCGGCAATCCAAGATTGAGCTACTGGACCGAGTAAACAGGGACCTGAGCGACATTATGAGTGCAGTCACTGGGCCCACATCACGACTAAATAAGGACAGCACAAATGCGATAAGCATTAGCGTACAGGACGTCATAGCGGTGGTCGCTGCCCTCAGCCTTAGGATGTGCGAGACTGAAGCCGAACTTGCTCGCTCCAATTCAAGATGTGCCGCCTTGGAAAAGGACCTAATATTGGCGAAATCTATAGCGAAGCCATTTTCTATTACCCAGGACGGTGCCGCCCTCCCCCAGTCATACGCGGCTAAACTGAAATTGTCGAAGAAGGCAGAACCCATGGCAATTCCCGTTGCACAGGGCCCCGTCCTCGCGTTTTACCCGGCCCAGGACCAAGTGGACACGCTGAAGACGGCAGAGGACACCAAGGCTGAGCTGAAGCGTGCCGTGAATCCTCGGCAGCTGAACGTACAGATCGAAAAGGTACGGAAGATTGGAAATGCCGGGGTAGTGGTGCAAACCACCAGCTTGCTTCAAGCAGATCGCCTCAAGAGTGCCGTACCACCCTCTCTTCGTGTTTCGGAGCCCCGTAAAATGTCGCCGCGGATCTGTTTGCGCGACATAGACACGGACCATTCCACGGAGGAGATCTTGGAAATAATCCACACGCAGAATCTGCAGGAGACGGACTGGACGCTAGAAAGGCTGAGGGCACAAACCAAGGTTTTTAAAATGAATGGAAGGCAGAGAGGGACCACAACATTCATTCTAGAATGTAGCCCCGCCCTGAGGGAGATGCTCTTGGCCAGAGATAAAATCTTTATCGGCTGGCAGTCAGTGGAGGCATGCGACTTCGTCCGTGTCACCTGTTGCAATAAGTGTCAGATGTTCGGGCACCCGGAGAAGTATTGTAAAGCAAAGGAGGTAGTGTGCGGGAAGTGCGGCGCCACCGGACACAAGAGGGACGCCTGCAAGGAAGAAAAATCTCGGTGCGCCACCTGTCATAGATTCGGGCGGGAATCCCAGACGCACGTAACGAATGCCAGGACATGCCCTGCCAGACAGTACGCCGAACAAAGGGCCGTCGCCACAACAAACTATGGCTGCCCCTAAGGGGCCTCAACTTCTTACAATCGGACAGCTGAACCTTGGCGGTGCAGCAACAGCGACCAATGAGCTACCGTCTCTCGCCCGGGCCCTGGGGCTGGACGTCGTTCTTGTTCAAGAACAATACTCCCAGCCCCCGCCCGGCCTCATCCAGCACGGCAGCTCCGCCAAGGCCGGTCTTCTTGTCGTCGCATCGGACATCGCCGTTGTGGCCCTTGGGCACCTGTGCACGTCGCACTGCTTTGTGGCGGCGGTCAGGAGAGGTGAAATCGAACTAGTAGTTATATCCGCCTACTTTCAGTACTCTGAAGAGATAGACCCGCACATCTTTCAGCTGGAGCGAGTACTGGACTCCCTCGGGCACCGGAACATAATTATTGGAGCTGACGTCAACGCGCACTCGCCCATGTGGCACAGTGAACCCCGTCACTACACCGGGAGGGGACAGGAGGCTGACCACAGGAGACGCACGGTGGAGGAGTTCATCGACGCTCGGGGGCTTGTTATTCTAAATACGGCGGGACAGCCTTCAACATTCAGTGGTCCTAACGGATGCTCCAACATTGACGTTTCCCTCACGACCAGGAGCATGACTGCCACGGACT
>JARPMR010000070.1:25000-40000 GCA_029955525.1 Oeneis ivallda
CTCGGCCTCGTAGGCTCGCTTCATTCAGGACCTCCTTCGCGAGCTTCTGGCTTCGCGCTTCATAAAAACACTCTAGGGGTAGGACAGACAAGACTACGTGGAGTCGGGGTTGGCCAATTCGGTTCTGTCACACTGTTCGACCTATATCAGTCCATGTCGTTTCAGAGTGGAAAAGCTTTTTTGCAATATAATAATTTCTTTATATTTTATAAACATGAGATCCCATCTACTCTACTCCTTTTCCCCTATATTGACCAAATAGAACCTAATTTAAGTTTAGCACCTGAACCCCAACCTAGCCTATTTTTAGACTTTGGCAAAATATAATATGCACTTGTTAGGTTTGGTTTGGTTGTGTTAGGTTAGGTTAGGTTGGGTTAGGCTTATGTAGGGTCGTGTTATGTTAGCTTATGTTGAGTTATATTGGTTAGTGTTTGCTTTATGTTGGTCTATATAGCACTTGTTGGGTTTAGTTTTGTTATGTTAGGTTAGGTTAGGTTAGGGTTATGTTGGGTTATGTTAGGTTATGTTAGGTTTTATTAGGTTATGTTAGCTTATATTGGGATAATATGTTAGGTTATGTTAGCTCATGTTGGGTAATGTTTGCTTTATGTCGGGTTATTTTAGGTTATGATAGCTTATGTTAGGTTATGTTCGGTCATTTTGGGTTATGTTAGGTTTTTTAAACTTAAGTTGGGCACATTGACCCAACACAACCTAAGTGCCCCGTCCTGTCTGTCCTGTATAAACCCAACCTAAACTAACTTTAAATTTGGTAAAAATTTAGAATCGTGGCGTGAGTTGCGTTTTGTTCAAGCTACAAATCAAATGGGCTACGCCAGAAGACTCGCTCCGTCGCCCCTTCATTCAGCTTCACCTACTCGACCTTCGTTTCGCTACGGAGGTCGCCGGCTCGCTTCGCTCGCCACCTCCCCCCTTCGCTCCACTCGGCCTCGTAGGCTCGCTTCATTCAGGACCTCCTTCGCGAGCTTCTGGCTTCGCGCTTCATAAAAACACTCTAGGGGTAGGACAGACAAGACTACGTGGAGTCGGGGTTGGCCAATTCGGTTCTGTCACACTGTTCGACCTATATCAGTCCATGTCGTTTCAGAGTGGAAAAGCTTTTTTGCAATATAATAATTTCTTTATATTTTATAAACATGAGATCCCATCTACTCTACTCCTTTTCCCCTATATTGACCAAATAGAACCTAATTTAAGTTTAGCACCTGAACCCCAACCTAGCCTATTTTTAGACTTTGGCAAAATATAATATGCACTTGTTAGGTTTGGTTTGGTTGTGTTAGGTTAGGTTAGGTTAGGCTTATGTAGGGTCATGTTATGTTAGGTTATGTTAGCTTATGTTGAGTTATATTAGTTAGTGTTTGCTTTATGTTGGTCTATATAGCACTTGTTGGGTTTAGTTTTGTTATGTTAGGTTAGGTTAGGGTTTAGTTGGGTTACGTTTAGGTTATGTCAGGTTATGTTGGGTTATGTTAGCTTATGTTAGATTATGTTAGATTATGTTGAGTTATGTAATTTAATGTTTGCTTTATGTTGGGCTATGTTAGGTTTTTAAACTCAAGTTGGGCGCATTGACCCAATACAACCTAAGTGTACACCTAAACTAAGTTTAGATTTTGGCAAAATATGTATATAGCACTTGTTAGTTTTAGTTTGATTATGTTAGGTTAGGTTAGGGTTATGTTGGGTTATGTTAAGATATGTTGGATTATGTTTGGTTGTGTTGGGTTATTTTGGATAATTTTGGGTTATTTTGGGTTATGTTGGGTTATGTTAGGTTATGTTTGGCTACGTTGGGCTATTTTGGGTTTTGTTGGGTTACGTTGGGTTATTGTGGGGTATTGTGGGTTACGTCGGGTTTTGTTGGGTTATGTTGGTTTATTTTGGGTAATATTGGGTAACTTTGGGTTATGTTGGGTTATTTTGGGTTTTGTTGGGTTATGTTAGGTTATGTTGGGTTATGTTGGGCTATTTTGGGTTATGTCAGGTTTTGTTGGGATATGTTGGGTTATTTTGGGTTATGTTGGGTTATGTTAGGTTATGTTGGGTTATGTTGGGCTATTTTGGGTTATGTCAGGTTTTGTTGGGTGATGTTGGGTAATTTTGGATTTTGTTGGGTTATGTTAGGTTATGTTGTATTAGGTTGGGCTATTTTGGGTTATGTCAGGTTGTGTTGGGATATGTTGGGTTATTTTATGTTGTGTTGGGTTATTGTGGGGTATTTTGGGTTACTTCGGGTTTTGTTGGTTTATTTTGGGTAACTTTGGGTTATGTTGGGTAATGTTTGCTTTATGTTCGGTTACGTTAGGTTATGTTGGGTTATGTTGGGCTATTTTGGGTTATGACAGGTTTTGATGGGTTATGTTGGTTTATGTTGGGTTATTTTAGGTTATTTTGGATAATTTTGGGTAACTTTAGGTTATTTTGGGTTATGTTTGGCTATTTTGGGTTCTGTTAGGTCATGTTAGGATATGTTAGGTTATTTTGGGTTATGTTGGGTAATGTTTCCTTTATGTACGGTTATGTTGGGTTATGTTGGATTATGTTGGGTTGTGTTGGGTTATTTTGGGTAATTCTGGGTTATGTTGGGTTTGTTGGGTTATGTTAGGTTATGTTGGACTATGTTGGGCTATTTTGGATTATTTTGGGTTATGTCAGGTTTGTTGGGTTATGTTAGCTTATAGTTGTTCATTTTGGGCTATGTTGGGTTTTGTTGGGTAACGTTAGGATATGTTGGGTTATTTTGGGTTATGTTGGGTTTTGTTGGGTGGGTTATGTTAGGTGATGTTGGGTTATGTTGTGTTGTGTTATGTTATGTTATTTTCTCGTTTATGTCAGGTTTTGTTGGGTGATGTTGGGTTCTGTTGGGTCATGTTAGGATATGTTAGTTTTTTTCGGTTATGTTGGGCTATGCCCCCCCCCCCCCCCCCCCCATACTCAATACATAGTAAAATTTTTAAACATAATTAAATACAATCTTTGTTCTAATATCCATTTTGACGTTGACGCTATTCTGTTGAACGGTATAATATGTGGGAACGTGTCGACGTTGAGCGCGACGTGATGCAAGACGTGCAAGTCGAAAGCGCGGAAGGCGAGTAGAGACTTGCTGCTCCCGGATCGTAACGCGATGCGCGCATGCAGCGCATGCAGTGTATGCGTGCGCGTGTCTGTGATTGTCTCCGGTTGCCGCGCCTCTCCCGCCCCGATGGTTTTTTAACTGCAACGTCTGTGACTGCGTCCGCAGCGTCGCGTCGTTCTTACGCGATTGAAGTTTAATAACATAACATAACATAACATAACATAATTATAGAACGTTGTCGGCCGACGGAATCGCGTCCGATGAGTCTTTGGCGGCGCCGAGACCTCTACTTTTCGCGTTCTGCGCGTTGGAGGGGTGTTTCGAGTCGCTCGATTTCTCATCTAAATGCGTAGTTCCGTAGTTTTGTACAATCTATGTATTGTGCAATAGCAGCGGTCGTTAAAAGTGTTCAAAGCGTGCAAAATAAGCGCACATGATAATTAAACCTGGGGACGTTTTACGTGATCCACTTACAAGTGCCAATCTCTACGAGGTGAGCGCTTGAATGTGTTTTTTTACGTATAACCCGTGGGTTATCGGTATACAGTCTCTCTAACACCGGGCGACGGTCATAATATTGTGCACGCGTCTGTTGCTTCAACAGACGTGGACACTAATTGTAGCACCTTGGCGTGCTTGTGTTCGCTGTCTCGTTAACGAACTTTCGAACTTGGGACCGAGTCTACCCTACACTGGGAGACGAGGGTCCTCTTTTGGCGGCGGAGTTCTCTCCACCGATCCATTTTTGTGTTGTCGGGCACCACGTCGCTCCAGTTGACCTGGAGCGCACGCGAGTCGCTACGATCTCCGTCGTGTGTTGTGCGCGCTGCGCTCGTGTGTATTGCGCACGCGTGGCGCCGGCGCGCGCGCGCGCACGCGCGGATGGGCTATGTACCGTTGAAACGGATAGCTCCCTGGTTGATCCTGCCAGTAGTTATATGCTTGTCTCAAAGATTAAGCCATGCATGTCTCAGTGCAAGCCGTATTAAGGCGATACCGCGAATGGCTCAATATATCAGTTTTGGTTCCTTAGATCTTACTCAGTTACTTGGATAACTGTGGTAATTCTAGAGCTAATACATGCAATCAGAACTCTGACCAGTGATGGGACGAGTGCTTTTATTAGATCAAAACCAATCGACGGAGGGCCTCGCGTCCGAAGTCGTTACTTTTGATGAATCTGGATAACTTTTGCCGATCGCATGGTCCAGTACCGGCGACGCATCTTTCAAATGTCTGCCTTATCAACTTTCGATGGTAGTTTCTGCGACTACCATGGTTGTCACGGGTAACGGGGAATCAGGGTTCGATTCCGGAGAGGGAGCCTGAGAAACGGCTACCACATCCAAGGAAGGCAGCAGGCGCGCAAATTACCCACTCCCGGCACGGGGAGGTAGTGACGAAAAATAACGATACGGGACTCTTACGAGGCCTCGTAATCGGAATGAGTACACTTTAAATATTTTAACGAGGAACAATTGGAGGGCAAGTCTGGTGCCAGCAGCCGCGGTAATTCCAGCTCCAATAGCGTATACTAAAATTGTTGCGGTTAAAAAGCTCGTAGTTGCATTTGTGCGCCGCGCTGTCGGTGCACCGCTTCCGCGGTGATACTGACACGTCTGCGGAGCATATCGTCGGTGAGCCGGCGGTAAAACGCCGGTTCAATATCAAAATCCTATCGCGGTGCTCTTCGTTGAGTGTCGAGATGGGCCGACAATTTTACTTTGAACAAATTAGAGTGCTCAAAGCGGGCTCAAAATGCCGCTTGAATATTTCGTGCATGGAATAATAGAATATGATCTCGGTTCTATTTTGTTGGTTTTCAGAACTCCGAGGTAATGATTAATAGGGATAACTGGGGGCATTCGTATTGCGACGTTAGAGGTGAAATTCTTGGATCGTCGCAAGACGAACATCAGCG
This sequence comes from Oeneis ivallda, assembly GCA_029955525.1. Lineage (NCBI taxonomy): Eukaryota > Metazoa > Arthropoda > Insecta > Lepidoptera > Nymphalidae > Oeneis > Oeneis ivallda. The sequence continues at coordinate 30,028 of JARPMR010000070.1, forward strand.
AAAGCATTTGCCAAAGGTGTTTTCATCAATCAAGAACGAAAGTTAGAGGTTCGAAGGCGATTAGATACCGCCCTAGTTCTAACCGTAAATATGTCATCTAGCGATCCGCCGACGTTACTACAATGGCTCGGCGGGCAGCTTCCGGGAAACCAAAGATTTTGGACTCCGGGGGGAGTATGGTTGCAAAGCTGAAACTTAAAGGAATTGACGGAAGGGCACCACCAGGAGTGGAGCCTGCGGCTTAATTTGACTCAACACGGGAAATCTCACCAGGCCCGGACACCGGAAGGATTGACAGATTAACAGCTCTTTCTTGATTCGGTGGGTGGTGGTGCATGGCCGTTCTTAGTTGGTGGAGCGATTTGTCTGGTTAATTCCGGTAACGAACGAGACTCTAGCCTGCTAAATAGGCGTCGTCATTTAGGTGTGCGCGATTTCGGTCGCGCAACTCACTGGCGGCGTATTAAAATTCTTCTTAGAGGGACCGGCGTCTTCGAGGCGCACGAGATTGAGCAATAACAGGTCTGTGATGCCCTTAGATGTCCTGGGCCGCACGCGCGCTACACTGAAGGAATCAGCATGTTCTCCCTGGCCTAGAGGCCCGGGCAACCCGTTGAAACTCCTTCGTGCTGGGGATTGGGGTTTGCAATTATCCCCCATAAACGAGGAATTCCTAGTAAGCGCGAGTCATAAGCTCGCGTTGATTACGTCCCTGCCCTTTGTACACACCGCCCGTCGCTACTACCGATTGAATGATTTAGTGAGGTCTTCGGACCGACACGCGGTGGCTTCACGGCCGTCGGCGTTGTTGGGAAGTTGACCAAACTTGATCATTTAGAGGAAGTAAAAGTCGTAACAAGGTTTCCGTAGGGGAACCTGCGGAAGGATCATTAACGTACGTACGCATCGCGCCGCCTGACCGTGGTCAGCGCGCGCACGTTGCATATGTTGTTAAAGACACGCCACAACAAAAAGAGACGAGAGGAACCCTGCACGTCCGCCGCCCACTCCCCTGCGCTTGATCGCTCGGATGGGATGGTACGTTGGGATCCTCAATCTCGACACCGTAAACGCCCTGGTGTATAAACGGGCGCTCACTGAGTATAACTATTAAACGACAAAAAACAAACACTAAGTATAACTATTAACGAAACAAACCATTACCCTGGACGGTGGATCACTTGGCTCGCGGGTCGATGAAGAACGCAGTTAACTGCGCGTCATAGTGTGAACTGCAGGACACATTTGAACATCGACATTTCGAACGCACATTGCGGTCCGTGGAGAAACATCCAGGACCACTCCTGTCTGAGGGCCGGCTGCATAAAAACAAATACCACACTGTCCTAAAACACTTTGAAACGAAAGGAGTTTGGACACTTGGCGGTTCCGTGAAGGCGGTGCGCGCGAGACTCTCCAACGAGGCGATCGCGCGCAACGCTGTAAGCGGTCCGCTTAAAAATGATATCGTGTTATATCTATCGTGTGTCGTTCGAGCGTTGTTGCGCCCGACGCAATCCACTCCCGTCTCTGGGTGTGGCGCCATCGAAACCCTCCACCGTACCGTGCGCGTGGTGGGGTGCGAGCCGCGTGCGAGCTGCGTGTGCGAGCGCGTCGATCGACCGACCCTTCCGTTAACGGTGAATCGGTCGACGGCGCGCGAACGCCGCTCTCCACGCGCCGCGCCGCCGCGCTCTACGACGGTGGCCGGGGGCGTCACGATATCAGAGATCGGGTGTGAGGTGTCGCGCTGGGTGCGCTTCGCTCTCGGCACGCACGCACGATAGTGTGAAACGCGCAACTGTGCACACAAAGCGCAGTGAGTAGGCGGACTCGACGTCCGGACTCGCGCGACGGCGCCGTGCGCGCGCGCTGACCCGCTCGCGTGCGGCGCCGTCGAGCTGACGGATATCGCGTCTGCCTCCATTTTTATCGTTGGCCTCAGATCAGGGAGGATCACCCGCCGAATTTAAGCATATTAGTAAGCGGAGGAAAAGAAACTAACCAGGATTTCCTTAGTAGCGGCGAGCGAACAGGAAACAGCCCAGCACTGAATCGCGCGGTTGTAACGGTCGCGGGAGATGTGGTGTTCGGGAGGTTCCGCTATCTCGTCGTCGCCGCTCCTGTCCAAGTTCGTCTTGAACGGGGCCGTTTTCCCGTAGAGGGTGCCAGGCCCGTAGCGACGGAGCGAGGCGGCGAGAGGGACACTCCTCAGAGTCGGGTTGCTTGAGAGTGCAGCCCTAAGTGGGTGGTAAACTCCATCTAAGGCTAAATATTACCGCGAGACCGATAGCGAACAAGTACCGTGAGGGAAAGTTGAAAAGAACTTTGAAGAGAGAGTTCAAGAGTACGTGAAACCGTCCAGGGGTAAACCTGCGAAACTCGAATGAACGAACGGAGAGATTCATCGACATCCGACGGCGTACGGGCGCGCGCCTCGATGTCGCGCGCGCACCCCTAGCGGGCGTCGCGCGCGGCACGGGTCGCGTCCGGTTGTATGTCCGTCGGCGTCGTGCACTTCTCTCTCAGTAATGCATCGCGACCCGTTCTCGGTCGGCTTAAGCGCCCATCCGATTCGCCCAGTGGTAGGAGACTACCGCTGGACCGTGACGGTGGCCGGCCGGCCGGGGACGGTATTGGTACGAAACGCGCACGCGCCTCGCGCGCGTCCGGCCCGACGCAAGCTCGCGCCGTTACCGGTCGCGGTCCTGCCACAGTGCGGACCGCTCGGCGGCGCCGCTGTCGTCGCAGCCGTGCTGCCTCGGACCGTGCGCGTCTCAGTCTGCGATGAGTCATTTTCGGGCACTCGCAGGACCCGTCTTGAAACACGGACCAAGGAGTCTAGCATGTGTGCGAGTCATTGAGTTGTCTTTGTCACAAAACTGAAAGGCGCAACGAAAGTGAACGTAGGGAGGATGGAGCGCCGGCCTCGCGTCGGCCTCCCGCACTCCCGAGGCGTCTCGTTTCCAATCCGTGAATGCAGGCGCGCTCAGAGCACAGATGCTGGGACCCGAAAGATGGTGAACTATGCCTGGTCAGGTCGAAGTCAGGGGAAACCCTGATGGAGGACCGTAGCGATTCTGACGTGCAAATCGATCGTCGGAACTGGGTATAGGGGCGAAAGACTAATCGAACCATCTAGTAGCTGGTTCCGTCCGAAGTTTCCCTCAGGATAGCTGGCGTCGACGAACAGTCCCATCCGGTAAAGCGAATGATTAGAGGCATTGGGGCCGAAACGACCTCAACCTATTCTCAAACTTTAAATGGGTGAGAACTCCGGCTTACTCGAACGATGAAGCCGGAGATCTGATGACGGTGCCAAGTGGGCCAATTTTGGTAAGCAGAACTGGCGCTGTGGGATGAACCAAACGTATTGTTAAGGCGCCTAAAAAACGCTCATGGGACACCATGAAAGGCGTTGGTCGCTCATGACAGCAGGACGGTGGCCATGGAAGTCGGAATCCGCTAAGGAGTGTGCAACGACTCACCTGCCGAAGCAACCAGCCCTGAAAATGGATGGCGCTGAAGCGCTTTGCCTATACAATACCGTTACGGGCACGTGCGGCGCATGTCGCGTCATTATGCCGTAACGAGTAGGACGTGCGCGGCGGAGAGCGCAGAAGGGTCTGGGCGCGAGCCCGCCTGGAGCCTCCGTCGGTGCAGATCTTGGTGGTAGTAGCAAATACTCCAGCGAGGCCCTGGAGGACTGACGTGGAGAAGGGTTTCGCGTGAACAGTAGTTGCTCGCGAGTCAGTCGATCCTAAGCTCAAGGAGAGATCTTATGTCGATGCGGCGTGTTTCTCTCGTCTTGTATGATTGATAAACAACGCCCTTTGAGCGAAAGGGAATCCGGTTCCTATTCCGGAACCCGGCAGCGGAACCGTTTCAATAATCGTTCCCTCGTGTCAAAGCGAGTGTTCGACGGGGTAACCCAAAGTGGCCTGAAGACGCCGCCGAGGGGTCCGGGAAGAGTTTTCTTTTCTGCCTGAGCGTTCGAGTTCCATGGAATCCTATAGAAGGGAGATATGGTTCGGAACGCGAAGAGCACCGCATTTGCGGCGGTGTCCGGATACTCTCTGCGGACCTTGAAAATTCAGGTGAGGGATGTACGTGGAGATGTCGCGCCGGTTCGTACCCATATCCGCAGCAGGTCTCCAAGGTGAAGAGCCTCTAGTCGATAGAATAATGTAGGTAAGGGAAGTCGGCAAATTGGATCCGTAACTTCGGAATAAGGATTGGCTCTGAGGACCGGGGCGTGTCGGGTTTGGACGGGAAGCGGATGCGGCCGGTGCCGGGCCTGGTCGATGCTCGAGCGTCTCTCGGGGCGCGAGGGCGGAATCCGGACCCGCGTTCCGGCCTTCCGCGGATCTTCCTAGCCGTAAGGCCGCGTCGGTTTCGCCTCGTGCGCGATCGGCGCGGTTCTGTACGACCGCCGTTCAACGGTCAGCTCAGAACTGGCACGGACAAGGGGAATCCGACTGTCTAATTAAAACAAAGCATTGCGATGGCCCTCGCGGGTGTTGACGCAATGTGATTTCTGCCCAGTGCTCTGAATGTCAACGTGAAGAGATTCAAGCAAGCGCGGGTAAACGGCGGGAGTAACTATGACTCTCTTAAGGTAGCCAAATGCCTCGTCATCTAATTAGTGACGCGCATGAATGGATTAACGAGATTCCCGCTGTCCCTATCTACTTGCCCCGCACCCGTCGCGGCGAACGGTCGTGTTGTGCGAGTGCTCCGGTAACTATTTTTATTTAAATAGTTTTCCGCGTTTTTCTTTGCTTTTCTTGTTTTCCCTCTTTATATTATACTTTTATCTATTTAGTGTAATACAGTGTACTGTGTTTTGTGCCCGGAATCGCTCGATTTCCGTCTGTTTCTGCGGCAACAGAGGTTGAGCCGCCTGGGCTGCTCCAGGCGCTCCCTCGGGAGAGGACCCCATATTAGTGTATAGTGCTTATCGCGCCGAACCCTGGACGCATGTACTTCGGACCAATTTTATAGTGTAAGTGCTAGTTTTAAGCCCTCAGGATAGGACCTAACCGCGTGGTGAGCACGTGTGCGCACGTGTGCGCACGTGGTGTTTTACATTCGACATTTTTAGGTTAGGTTTATCAGCGCCCCCTTGTGGTGACTTGCAGTGTTGCGTAGTGCGACACCTGGCGGTGCTGTGGTGTACTGTAGTGTTTAGTGACACTTAGTTTTTAGGATAGTGATAGTGACACTTTGTGGCGCCACCTTGCGGCGTCACTTTGAAACTTGCTGTGATAGTGACACTTGTGTTTGTGCATCTGACGGCTGACAAGTCGGAGTGCATGTGGGGTGATAGCTGTCAGATCTGACAGCCCATTCGTGTTTTGACAGTTGAGTGAATTTGACAGCTGTCATTTCTGGCAGCTGTCAGATTGGCTTTGGCCTGTCATAGTGACATTGACACTGGGTGGAGTGCGTGTGACACCTGTCGTGATTTCTGAGTTTTTGACAGCTGTCACTTTTTGGCAGCTGACAGTTGACAGGAGCGGGTGACCGTTCCCACAGACTGTGTTAGGAGCCGATCCGACCCAGCGGGTCGGCCGGTCCGGGGGTCGGGCCTGACGGTGTTGGGCCGACACCTTCTTATAGTATACGGGGCTACATAGTAGCGTCAACGTACATTTGGACTTAGAAAATTTTTAAAAATTTTTAATACGTGAACGGACACAGGACTTAGAATATTTTTCAATACCCGAACGGACGACCTGACTTTTTAAAGTGAATACACGAACGAACAGACCATCTTTGTGTTTTTGAGGGATAGTGAATAAACCGCGTGAAAGTGTGACATTGATTCAGGATGAGTGGGAAGGAGGCTCCTGCCTCCTCCCCCTTTGCGGGACGATCTTCATTGACGCCGCGGACCCCGCCTTCGGGTTTGGCCCCACCGCATGGTCGGGCTAGCCCATACGAAGAAGTTGAAATGGAAGAGGACCCTGTGCCGACTCCACCGCTCCCGGCGCGGCCGCCGCGGATGCGAAATACTCCTCCTGGAGTTCCGACAGCAACCCCTGCAGCCACTAAGCGCCCCCTAACATCACCGGAGGAGCGGCGCCCGACAGACGTGGTGCGGATGTGTCGCCCAGCTGTGCCTCCCCCTGCAGCCCCTGCTGCGGCGGCCACCCCTGAAGCTCCCCCTGTTGCTACAACGTCCGTATCAAGCCGCTATCACGACGTAGCTGACGATGTCGCTACGGAACCAGCAACTGCAGACGAGGATGATGACGCTTCAAGCGAGGAGGGAGACGCCGACTGTTTAGCCCGCAGCTCAAAGGAGGTGCTTATAGAAAGAGTCCACAAAGATTTGAAGTCTGTGATGACCCATGCCACGGCACAACCATCGCGCCTAAATAAGGATGCCACCAACGCGATCGCAGTCAGCATTCAGGATGCGCTGGCAGTAGTTGCCACCCTCAGCCTCCGACTCAGTGAGTCCGAGCTGAAGCTGGCTGAGGCAAATCTGAAAGTAAAAACCCTGGAGCACGAGGCCCTCAAATCTAAAACTAGAACTGAATCGGCGGCTGCACACACTACGTCGGCTACGCCCGCGCCCAATCAGTCCTACTCTTCAGTTCTGCGCCTGCCAAGGAGGACGGAGCCGGTACACATCCCGGCGTCCAGCGGCCCAGTCTTGGCATTTTATCCAGCGCCGGAGCATGTGGCTGCTTTTAAGTCGGCAGAGGACACAAAGGCTGAACTGAAGAAGTCCATCAAGCCCGCGGAAATGCAGGTTCAAGTTGAGCGCCTTAGGAAAGTAGGCAACGCCGGAGTTGTGGTGCAGACGACCAGTGTCGCATCGGCGGATAAGCTAAGAAATGCGGTCCCTGCCACGCTTCGTGTATCGGAGCCAAAGAAGCGCTCTCCGCTAGTGAGCCTGCGACACATAGATGGAGAAGGCAACGTGGAGGAGATCTACAGCGCACTGCATGAGCAGAACTTTCAAGACTCTGAGTGGACCCTAGAGCGCCTTAAGAGCCAGAGCCGGGTGGCTTTCAAGAAGAGAGGCCGGGGGACCACCACGGTGGTGTTTGAGTGCTCGCCGACTCTGCGGGAAGCCCTCGTGAACAAAGGCCGAGTCTACATCGGGTGGCAGTACATTGAGGTGGCGGACTTTGTGTCCGTCACATGTTGCCATAAGTGCCACCAATACGGGCACCCAGAGAAATATTGCCGCGCCTCTGAGGTATTCTGCGGAAGGTGTGGCGCATCTGGCCACCGACGCGATGATTGTAAGGCGACTACGGAGTGCTGCGCGACCTGCAAGAGATTCAACAAAAATGAAGCCGCAACCCACACCACTGGAGTCGCTGCCTGCCCCGCCCGCCAGTATGCCGAGATGAGAGCTGTCAATACCACCAACTATGGCCAATAGCCTTCTCATTGGTCAGATCAACCTCGGCGGGTCAGCAGTAGCCACCAAAGAGCTGCCAGCACTGGCCAAGGAGCTGCGCCTCGACATTGTTCTTTTACAAGAACACTACTCGCAGGCGCAGCAGGAGGGGCCAGCGATAATAGAATTTGGGGGGGCACCGAAAGCAGCAATATGTGTATACAATCAAGGAATCAAGGCTGTTGCGCTTCACCATTTATCTACTACTCACTGTGCGGTGGCCTCGATACAAACTGGCAGCGAAATGGAGACCTACATTGTTTCTGCCTATTTCCAATATTCAGAAGACATTGAACCACACCTTCTGCAGCTGGACAGAGTGCTGGAACACCTCCGCGGCAAAAGAGTGGTCATAGGAGCTGACTGCAATGCACACTCGCCGATGTGGTTCAGTGAGCCTCGGCACTATACCGGCCGTGGAGCAGATGCGGAGCGGAGACGGCAGCTGATGGAGGACCTCATCTTCGCCAAAGACCTTGTTCTCCACAATCAGGAGGGGCAGCCCAGCACATTCTCGGGTCCTAACGGTGAATCTAACATTGACGTTACCCTGGGAACAAGGTCTGTTGTCGTCAGGGACTGGAGAGTTCACGATGGAGTCAGCTCCAGTGATCATAGACTCATCACCTTTTCTGTTGCCAGTGGCCGTGTCTCGCGGGCTGTTGTACGGAGCGCCGAGTCTGTAGGAGGGGAACCACCGAGGTTTCGGGGGACCGGGGTGGATTGGGCCCGTTTCCGCGACTGCGTCAGTGAGCGTATGGGGAATCTGCATGTAGATAAGCCGGCGTCTGAGCTCGCCAGGGACTTCACAGATGCGGTCGTGCGCACTGCGCACGAGTGTCTGGGAACTGCCCGCAGGCGCAAGGACGTCGGTTATGAGTGGTGGTCATCGGAGCTGGAGGTGATGCGCAAGAAAGTCGCTCGCCTACGCTGCGCATGGCAGAGCACGAGGCGCGCAGGAGGCTTACGCGAGGAGAGTGCGAGGGCCGTCTTCCATGCGGAGCGCCGTGCATACCGTAAGCTGATGGAGTCGACGCAGCACGAGTACCACGTCCGTCAGGCGGAGTCTGGAAACTCGGACCCATGGGGTCAGGCTTACAGGGTAGCCAGCGGTAGATTCCATCCTCCGGCTAACGTTATTAATGGCGTTAAGTACCTCGAGGGGCATGCGGAGGGGGTCGATGAGGCTGCGGACGCTCTGTTGGGTGCCCTCTGTCCTGACGACGACCAGTCGAAGGATACGGACTACCACAGGCTGGTCCGAGTGGCGTCGACCTTCGTGCCGTCGGTCTTTGCTGCGCCGCCTCCAGACCAGCAAGATCTTCGAAAAATAGTTAAGGGTCTTCCAAACACTGCACCGGGACTTGATGGAATAACTGCTCGTATGGTGAAGGAAGTGTGGACTGCGGCATCGGTGGAGTTCCACACGGTGTTCGCAAAGTGTGTAGTCGAGGGCGTGTTCCCGGATGTGTGGAAGGAGGGCCGGCTCGTTGTTCTCCCAAAGTCCAATGGTAAGCCACTGACCGACCCTAAGGCGTACCGACCAATTACGCTCCTTCCGATCTTCGGAAAAATTTTAGAACGCGTCTTATTAGCAAGCGCTCCCCAGATCTTACGAGGCAACTCGGATTGCCAGTACGGATTTACTCCGGGGAGGTCGACTGTCACGGCACTGCAAGCGATGCTCGGCACCGCGAAGGAAATTTCATCAAAATACGTGTTAGCCTTATTTTTGGACATCTCCGGTGCCTTCGATAACGCTTGGTGGCCCATGATTTTGCTCAAAGTCAAGCAGCGTGGATGCCCCCAGAACATTTTCCGCATGCTAACAAGTTACTTTGTTAACAGGCGAGTCGGGTTGTTCGTGGGTAGCCGGGTGCGATGGAAGGTATCCACCATGGGATGTCCGCAGGGATCGGTGCTGGGTCCAGCTCTATGGAACGTCCTTCTCGATGACTTGCTTCGGTTGCCGCTACCGGGGGGGGTTGAGGTTTTTGCGTACGCGGATGACGTCACGGTTTTGATCGCAGCCGATACCCGCCGCGCGATTGAAATCGCTGCCGCCAATACCATCAGGCAGTTTGAGGACTGGGGCAGCCGAAATCGGCTGGCGTTTGCTCCTGCTAAGACGCAGATGGTTGCGCTCAGGGGCAAGCTTGGGCTGCGGCCCCCCGTGATCAAACTAGGTGGTTGCTCGGTCAAATTCGTGACGCAGGCCGTCGTGCTTGGCGTTACAATCGATGGAAGTCGTTCCTTCGCGCCGCATGCGAGGTCGATCGGTGAGCGGGCGGCTAAATGCTTTGGGAAGATGTCGCGTGTGTCGACCGCTTCCTGGGGCATTCGTTACAAAGCCCTTCGCATTCTATACCAGGGCACGTTTGTGGCGACGATCACGTATGCGGCTGCGTGTTGGGCCGAGAGGGCGACGCTGCATGTCGTGAGGTCACTGCTCCTTAAGGCGCAGCGGGGGCCATTGGTACTGCTGACCAAGGCGTATCGTACCACCAGCACCTCTGCGCTGGCGGTCTTAGCGGGCGTTCTTCCTGCGGA
>JARPMR010000070.1:45000-57500 GCA_029955525.1 Oeneis ivallda
TCTGTCCTGTATAAACCCAACCTAAACTAACTTTAAATTTGGTAAAAATTTAGAATCGTGGCGTGAGTTGCGTTTTGTTCAAGCTACAAATCAAATGGGCTACGCCAGAAGACTCGCTCCGTCGCCCCTTCATTCAGCTTCACCTACTCGACCTTCGTTTCGCTACGGAGGTCGCCGGCTCGCTTCGCTCGCCACCTCCCCCCTTCGCTCCACTCGGCCTCGTAGGCTCGCTTCATTCAGGACCTCCTTCGCGAGCTTCTGGCTTCGCGCTTCATAAAAACACTCTAGGGGTAGGACAGACAAGACTACGTGGAGTCGGGGTTGGCCAATTCGGTTCTGTCACACTGTTCGACCTATATCAGTCCATGTCGTTTCAGAGTGGAAAAGCTTTTTTGCAATATAATAATTTCTTTATATTTTATAAACATGAGATCCCATCTACTCTACTCCTTTTCCCCTATATTGACCAAATAGAACCTAATTTAAGTTTAGCACCTGAACCCCAACCTAGCCTATTTTTAGACTTTGGCAAAATATAATATGCACTTGTTAGGTTTGGTTTGGTTGTGTTAGGTTAGGTTAGGTTAGGCTTATGTAGGGTCATGTTATGTTAGGTTATGTTAGCTTATGTTGAGTTATATTAGTTAGTGTTTGCTTTATGTTGGTCTATATAGCACTTGTTGGGTTTAGTTTTGTTATGTTAGGTTAGGTTAGGGTTTAGTTGGGTTACGTTTAGGTTATGTCAGGTTATGTTGGGTTATGTTAGCTTATGTTAGATTATGTTAGATTATGTTGAGTTATGTAATTTAATGTTTGCTTTATGTTGGGCTATGTTAGGTTTTTAAACTCAAGTTGGGCGCATTGACCCAATACAACCTAAGTGTACACCTAAACTAAGTTTAGATTTTGGCAAAATATGTATATAGCACTTGTTAGTTTTAGTTTGATTATGTTAGGTTAGGTTAGGGTTATGTTGGGTTATGTTAAGATATGTTGGATTATGTTTGGTTGTGTTGGGTTATTTTGGATAATTTTGGGTTATTTTGGGTTATGTTGGGTTATGTTAGGTTATGTTTGGCTACGTTGGGCTATTTTGGGTTTTGTTGGGTTACGTTGGGTTATTGTGGGGTATTGTGGGTTACGTCGGGTTTTGTTGGGTTATGTTGGTTTATTTTGGGTAATATTGGGTAACTTTGGGTTATGTTGGGTTATTTTGGGTTTTGTTGGGTTATGTTAGGTTATGTTGGGTTATGTTGGGCTATTTTGGGTTATGTCAGGTTTTGTTGGGATATGTTGGGTTATTTTGGGTTATGTTGGGTTATGTTAGGTTATGTTGGGTTATGTTGGGCTATTTTGGGTTATGTCAGGTTTTGTTGGGTGATGTTGGGTAATTTTGGATTTTGTTGGGTTATGTTAGGTTATGTTGTATTAGGTTGGGCTATTTTGGGTTATGTCAGGTTGTGTTGGGATATGTTGGGTTATTTTATGTTGTGTTGGGTTATTGTGGGGTATTTTGGGTTACTTCGGGTTTTGTTGGTTTATTTTGGGTAACTTTGGGTTATGTTTGGTTATTTTGGGTTATGTTGGGTTATGTTAGGTTATGTTGGGTTATGTTGGGCTATTTTGGGTTATGTCAGGTTTTGTTGGGTTATGTTAGGTTATGCTGGGCTATTTTGGGTTATCTCAGGTTGTGTTGGGATATGTTGGGTTATTTTATGTTGTGTTGGGTTATTGTGGGGTATTTTGGGTTACTTCGGGTTTTGTTGGTTTATTTTGGGTAACTTTGGGTTATGTTGGGTAATGTTTGCTTTATGTTCGGTTACGTTAGGTTATGTTGGGTTATGTTGGGCTATTTTGGGTTATGACAGGTTTTGATGGGTTATGTTGGTTTATGTTGGGTTATTTTAGGTTATTTTGGATAATTTTGGGTAACTTTAGGTTATTTTGGGTTATGTTTGGCTATTTTGGGTTCTGTTAGGTCATGTTAGGATATGTTAGGTTATTTTGGGTTATGTTGGGTAATGTTTCCTTTATGTACGGTTATGTTGGGTTATGTTGGATTATGTTGGGTTGTGTTGGGTTATTTTGGGTAATTCTGGGTTATGTTGGGTTTGTTGGGTTATGTTAGGTTATGTTGGACTATGTTGGGCTATTTTGGATTATTTTGGGTTATGTCAGGTTTGTTGGGTTATGTTAGCTTATAGTTGTTCATTTTGGGCTATGTTGGGTTTTGTTGGGTAACGTTAGGATATGTTGGGTTATTTTGGGTTATGTTGGGTTTTGTTGGGTGGGTTATGTTAGGTGATGTTGGGTTATGTTGTGTTGTGTTATGTTATGTTATTTTCTCGTTTATGTCAGGTTTTGTTGGGTGATGTTGGGTTCTGTTGGGTCATGTTAGGATATGTTAGTTTTTTTCGGTTATGTTGGGCTATGCCCCCCCCCCCCCCCCCCCCATACTCAATACATAGTAAAATTTTTAAACATAATTAAATACAATCTTTGTTCTAATATCCATTTTGACGTTGACGCTATTCTGTTGAACGGTATAATATGTGGGAACGTGTCGACGTTGAGCGCGACGTGATGCAAGACGTGCAAGTCGAAAGCGCGGAAGGCGAGTAGAGACTTGCTGCTCCCGGATCGTAACGCGATGCGCGCATGCAGCGCATGCAGTGTATGCGTGCGCGTGTCTGTGATTGTCTCCGGTTGCCGCGCCTCTCCCGCCCCGATGGTTTTTTAACTGCAACGTCTGTGACTGCGTCCGCAGCGTCGCGTCGTTCTTACGCGATTGAAGTTTAATAACATAACATAACATAACATAACATAATTATAGAACGTTGTCGGCCGACGGAATCGCGTCCGATGAGTCTTTGGCGGCGCCGAGACCTCTACTTTTCGCGTTCTGCGCGTTGGAGGGGTGTTTCGAGTCGCTCGATTTCTCATCTAAATGCGTAGTTCCGTAGTTTTGTACAATCTATGTATTGTGCAATAGCAGCGGTCGTTAAAAGTGTTCAAAGCGTGCAAAATAAGCGCACATGATAATTAAACCTGGGGACGTTTTACGTGATCCACTTACAAGTGCCAATCTCTACGAGGTGAGCGCTTGAATGTGTTTTTTTACGTATAACCCGTGGGTTATCGGTATACAGTCTCTCTAACACCGGGCGACGGTCATAATATTGTGCACGCGTCTGTTGCTTCAACAGACGTGGACACTAATTGTAGCACCTTGGCGTGCTTGTGTTCGCTGTCTCGTTAACGAACTTTCGAACTTGGGACCGAGTCTACCCTACACTGGGAGACGAGGGTCCTCTTTTGGCGGCGGAGTTCTCTCCACCGATCCATTTTTGTGTTGTCGGGCACCACGTCGCTCCAGTTGACCTGGAGCGCACGCGAGTCGCTACGATCTCCGTCGTGTGTTGTGCGCGCTGCGCTCGTGTGTATTGCGCACGCGTGGCGCCGGCGCGCGCGCGCGCACGCGCGGATGGGCTATGTACCGTTGAAACGGATAGCTCCCTGGTTGATCCTGCCAGTAGTTATATGCTTGTCTCAAAGATTAAGCCATGCATGTCTCAGTGCAAGCCGTATTAAGGCGATACCGCGAATGGCTCAATATATCAGTTTTGGTTCCTTAGATCTTACTCAGTTACTTGGATAACTGTGGTAATTCTAGAGCTAATACATGCAATCAGAACTCTGACCAGTGATGGGACGAGTGCTTTTATTAGATCAAAACCAATCGACGGAGGGCCTCGCGTCCGAAGTCGTTACTTTTGATGAATCTGGATAACTTTTGCCGATCGCATGGTCCAGTACCGGCGACGCATCTTTCAAATGTCTGCCTTATCAACTTTCGATGGTAGTTTCTGCGACTACCATGGTTGTCACGGGTAACGGGGAATCAGGGTTCGATTCCGGAGAGGGAGCCTGAGAAACGGCTACCACATCCAAGGAAGGCAGCAGGCGCGCAAATTACCCACTCCCGGCACGGGGAGGTAGTGACGAAAAATAACGATACGGGACTCTTACGAGGCCTCGTAATCGGAATGAGTACACTTTAAATATTTTAACGAGGAACAATTGGAGGGCAAGTCTGGTGCCAGCAGCCGCGGTAATTCCAGCTCCAATAGCGTATACTAAAATTGTTGCGGTTAAAAAGCTCGTAGTTGCATTTGTGCGCCGCGCTGTCGGTGCACCGCTTCCGCGGTGATACTGACACGTCTGCGGAGCATATCGTCGGTGAGCCGGCGGTAAAACGCCGGTTCAATATCAAAATCCTATCGCGGTGCTCTTCGTTGAGTGTCGAGATGGGCCGACAATTTTACTTTGAACAAATTAGAGTGCTCAAAGCGGGCTCAAAATGCCGCTTGAATATTTCGTGCATGGAATAATAGAATATGATCTCGGTTCTATTTTGTTGGTTTTCAGAACTCCGAGGTAATGATTAATAGGGATAACTGGGGGCATTCGTATTGCGACGTTAGAGGTGAAATTCTTGGATCGTCGCAAGACGAACATCAGCGAAAGCATTTGCCAAAGGTGTTTTCATCAATCAAGAACGAAAGTTAGAGGTTCGAAGGCGATTAGATACCGCCCTAGTTCTAACCGTAAATATGTCATCTAGCGATCCGCCGACGTTACTACAATGGCTCGGCGGGCAGCTTCCGGGAAACCAAAGATTTTGGACTCCGGGGGGAGTATGGTTGCAAAGCTGAAACTTAAAGGAATTGACGGAAGGGCACCACCAGGAGTGGAGCCTGCGGCTTAATTTGACTCAACACGGGAAATCTCACCAGGCCCGGACACCGGAAGGATTGACAGATTAACAGCTCTTTCTTGATTCGGTGGGTGGTGGTGCATGGCCGTTCTTAGTTGGTGGAGCGATTTGTCTGGTTAATTCCGGTAACGAACGAGACTCTAGCCTGCTAAATAGGCGTCGTCATTTAGGTGTGCGCGATTTCGGTCGCGCAACTCACTGGCGGCGTATTAAAATTCTTCTTAGAGGGACCGGCGTCTTCGAGGCGCACGAGATTGAGCAATAACAGGTCTGTGATGCCCTTAGATGTCCTGGGCCGCACGCGCGCTACACTGAAGGAATCAGCATGTTCTCCCTGGCCTAGAGGCCCGGGCAACCCGTTGAAACTCCTTCGTGCTGGGGATTGGGGTTTGCAATTATCCCCCATAAACGAGGAATTCCTAGTAAGCGCGAGTCATAAGCTCGCGTTGATTACGTCCCTGCCCTTTGTACACACCGCCCGTCGCTACTACCGATTGAATGATTTAGTGAGGTCTTCGGACCGACACGCGGTGGCTTCACGGCCGTCGGCGTTGTTGGGAAGTTGACCAAACTTGATCATTTAGAGGAAGTAAAAGTCGTAACAAGGTTTCCGTAGGGGAACCTGCGGAAGGATCATTAACGTACGTACGCATCGCGCCGCCTGACCGTGGTCAGCGCGCGCACGTTGCATATGTTGTTAAAGACACGCCACAACAAAAAGAGACGAGAGGAACCCTGCACGTCCGCCGCCCACTCCCCTGCGCTTGATCGCTCGGATGGGATGGTACGTTGGGATCCTCAATCTCGACACCGTAAACGCCCTGGTGTATAAACGGGCGCTCACTGAGTATAACTATTAAACGACAAAAAACAAACACTAAGTATAACTATTAACGAAACAAACCATTACCCTGGACGGTGGATCACTTGGCTCGCGGGTCGATGAAGAACGCAGTTAACTGCGCGTCATAGTGTGAACTGCAGGACACATTTGAACATCGACATTTCGAACGCACATTGCGGTCCGTGGAGAAACATCCAGGACCACTCCTGTCTGAGGGCCGGCTGCATAAAAACAAATACCACACTGTCCTAAAACACTTTGAAACGAAAGGAGTTTGGACACTTGGCGGTTCCGTGAAGGCGGTGCGCGCGAGACTCTCCAACGAGGCGATCGCGCGCAACGCTGTAAGCGGTCCGCTTAAAAATGATATCGTGTTATATCTATCGTGTGTCGTTCGAGCGTTGTTGCGCCCGACGCAATCCACTCCCGTCTCTGGGTGTGGCGCCATCGAAACCCTCCACCGTACCGTGCGCGTGGTGGGGTGCGAGCCGCGTGCGAGCTGCGTGTGCGAGCGCGTCGATCGACCGACCCTTCCGTTAACGGTGAATCGGTCGACGGCGCGCGAACGCCGCTCTCCACGCGCCGCGCCGCCGCGCTCTACGACGGTGGCCGGGGGCGTCACGATATCAGAGATCGGGTGTGAGGTGTCGCGCTGGGTGCGCTTCGCTCTCGGCACGCACGCACGATAGTGTGAAACGCGCAACTGTGCACACAAAGCGCAGTGAGTAGGCGGACTCGACGTCCGGACTCGCGCGACGGCGCCGTGCGCGCGCGCTGACCCGCTCGCGTGCGGCGCCGTCGAGCTGACGGATATCGCGTCTGCCTCCATTTTTATCGTTGGCCTCAGATCAGGGAGGATCACCCGCCGAATTTAAGCATATTAGTAAGCGGAGGAAAAGAAACTAACCAGGATTTCCTTAGTAGCGGCGAGCGAACAGGAAACAGCCCAGCACTGAATCGCGCGGTTGTAACGGTCGCGGGAGATGTGGTGTTCGGGAGGTTCCGCTATCTCGTCGTCGCCGCTCCTGTCCAAGTTCGTCTTGAACGGGGCCGTTTTCCCGTAGAGGGTGCCAGGCCCGTAGCGACGGAGCGAGGCGGCGAGAGGGACACTCCTCAGAGTCGGGTTGCTTGAGAGTGCAGCCCTAAGTGGGTGGTAAACTCCATCTAAGGCTAAATATTACCGCGAGACCGATAGCGAACAAGTACCGTGAGGGAAAGTTGAAAAGAACTTTGAAGAGAGAGTTCAAGAGTACGTGAAACCGTCCAGGGGTAAACCTGCGAAACTCGAATGAACGAACGGAGAGATTCATCGACATCCGACGGCGTACGGGCGCGCGCCTCGATGTCGCGCGCGCACCCCTAGCGGGCGTCGCGCGCGGCACGGGTCGCGTCCGGTTGTATGTCCGTCGGCGTCGTGCACTTCTCTCTCAGTAATGCATCGCGACCCGTTCTCGGTCGGCTTAAGCGCCCATCCGATTCGCCCAGTGGTAGGAGACTACCGCTGGACCGTGACGGTGGCCGGCCGGCCGGGGACGGTATTGGTACGAAACGCGCACGCGCCTCGCGCGCGTCCGGCCCGACGCAAGCTCGCGCCGTTACCGGTCGCGGTCCTGCCACAGTGCGGACCGCTCGGCGGCGCCGCTGTCGTCGCAGCCGTGCTGCCTCGGACCGTGCGCGTCTCAGTCTGCGATGAGTCATTTTCGGGCACTCGCAGGACCCGTCTTGAAACACGGACCAAGGAGTCTAGCATGTGTGCGAGTCATTGAGTTGTCTTTGTCACAAAACTGAAAGGCGCAACGAAAGTGAACGTAGGGAGGATGGAGCGCCGGCCTCGCGTCGGCCTCCCGCACTCCCGAGGCGTCTCGTTTCCAATCCGTGAATGCAGGCGCGCTCAGAGCACAGATGCTGGGACCCGAAAGATGGTGAACTATGCCTGGTCAGGTCGAAGTCAGGGGAAACCCTGATGGAGGACCGTAGCGATTCTGACGTGCAAATCGATCGTCGGAACTGGGTATAGGGGCGAAAGACTAATCGAACCATCTAGTAGCTGGTTCCGTCCGAAGTTTCCCTCAGGATAGCTGGCGTCGACGAACAGTCCCATCCGGTAAAGCGAATGATTAGAGGCATTGGGGCCGAAACGACCTCAACCTATTCTCAAACTTTAAATGGGTGAGAACTCCGGCTTACTCGAACGATGAAGCCGGAGATCTGATGACGGTGCCAAGTGGGCCAATTTTGGTAAGCAGAACTGGCGCTGTGGGATGAACCAAACGTATTGTTAAGGCGCCTAAAAAACGCTCATGGGACACCATGAAAGGCGTTGGTCGCTCATGACAGCAGGACGGTGGCCATGGAAGTCGGAATCCGCTAAGGAGTGTGCAACGACTCACCTGCCGAAGCAACCAGCCCTGAAAATGGATGGCGCTGAAGCGCTTTGCCTATACAATACCGTTACGGGCACGTGCGGCGCATGTCGCGTCATTATGCCGTAACGAGTAGGACGTGCGCGGCGGAGAGCGCAGAAGGGTCTGGGCGCGAGCCCGCCTGGAGCCTCCGTCGGTGCAGATCTTGGTGGTAGTAGCAAATACTCCAGCGAGGCCCTGGAGGACTGACGTGGAGAAGGGTTTCGCGTGAACAGTAGTTGCTCGCGAGTCAGTCGATCCTAAGCTCAAGGAGAGATCTTATGTCGATGCGGCGTGTTTCTCTCGTCTTGTATGATTGATAAACAACGCCCTTTGAGCGAAAGGGAATCCGGTTCCTATTCCGGAACCCGGCAGCGGAACCGTTTCAATAATCGTTCCCTCGTGTCAAAGCGAGTGTTCGACGGGGTAACCCAAAGTGGCCTGAAGACGCCGCCGAGGGGTCCGGGAAGAGTTTTCTTTTCTGCCTGAGCGTTCGAGTTCCATGGAATCCTATAGAAGGGAGATATGGTTCGGAACGCGAAGAGCACCGCATTTGCGGCGGTGTCCGGATACTCTCTGCGGACCTTGAAAATTCAGGTGAGGGATGTACGTGGAGATGTCGCGCCGGTTCGTACCCATATCCGCAGCAGGTCTCCAAGGTGAAGAGCCTCTAGTCGATAGAATAATGTAGGTAAGGGAAGTCGGCAAATTGGATCCGTAACTTCGGAATAAGGATTGGCTCTGAGGACCGGGGCGTGTCGGGTTTGGACGGGAAGCGGATGCGGCCGGTGCCGGGCCTGGTCGATGCTCGAGCGTCTCTCGGGGCGCGAGGGCGGAATCCGGACCCGCGTTCCGGCCTTCCGCGGATCTTCCTAGCCGTAAGGCCGCGTCGGTTTCGCCTCGTGCGCGATCGGCGCGGTTCTGTACGACCGCCGTTCAACGGTCAGCTCAGAACTGGCACGGACAAGGGGAATCCGACTGTCTAATTAAAACAAAGCATTGCGATGGCCCTCGCGGGTGTTGACGCAATGTGATTTCTGCCCAGTGCTCTGAATGTCAACGTGAAGAGATTCAAGCAAGCGCGGGTAAACGGCGGGAGTAACTATGACTCTCTTAAGGTAGCCAAATGCCTCGTCATCTAATTAGTGACGCGCATGAATGGATTAACGAGATTCCCGCTGTCCCTATCTACTTGCGTCTGAGCCTCCGTGGCGAACGGACGTGTTGGCGAGCGCTCCGCGTAATTTATTTATTTTAAATAGATTTTCGCGGTTTTCCTCGACTTTTCTTGATTTTCCTTGCTATATTATTTTGTTGTGTGACTATTGTGCTTTGTGAACTGTGTTTAGTGCCCGGATACACCCGTTTTGTGGCTGTTTCTTCGGCAGAGAGGTTGAGCCGCCTGGGCTGCTCCAGGCGCTCCCTCGGGAAAGGACCCTGTTAGTTTTAGTTGCGCCGTGTTCTGGACGCTTATCTGTAGCCCGTAAGTCTAGTTTTAGTGCTAGTTTTAGGCTATAGGACAGGACCTTACCACGTGTGTTTTTAGGTTAGAACACGTGCTTGCACGTGGTATTTTAGGTTAGAACTTTGCACATTGTGCAATAAATAGACACTTAATGGCAACACCGGGCGGTGGTGTGCAAATTTCTTAGATTAATCTGTGGCAGTGACACTTTAGTTGAGTGACTTTGACAGCTGTCAATTTTTGACAGCTGCCAATTTTTAGTGGTAAGGTGGTGATAGTGACACTCTGTGTTGACATTTTGGCACCTGTCAAATTTATTTTGACATCTGTCAAATTTATTTTGACAGCTGTCATTACGTCAGTTTGACGTCTGTGTGAGTAAGTGGAATGTGACAGTGACACTCTTTGACATTTTCTGTGAGTACTTTGACAGTTGTCATTTCTGACAGCTGTCAATCGTTCGGTAGGGCCTTAAGCCCTGTTGTAGACGCCCCGACACGATAGGTTGGGAGTTTGGTCGGACCCGGTGTCGGACCCGACCGCCTCATCCTATGCTGTTCAACAGAGTAGCGTCAACGTATTTGTGTTAATACACGAACGGACTCATTGACTTTTTATTCTTAATACACGAACGGACTCATTGACTTTGTATTCTTAATACACGAACGGACTCTTGGACATAGTGTTTGTGTAAATTCACCATGGACGGGAAGGAGGCTCCAGCCTCCTCTCCCTTCGGCTCCCGGTCGTCCCTGACGCCGCGAACGCCACCTGGTGGCCGCGCCCGCGCGCGTGCTAACACGATGGAGGAGGATCGGGAGCCCACGCCCCCGGGGCCGCCGCCGCCCCCGGCTCGGCCGCCGCGGCCGCGGGCCACACCTCCTGCTGCTCCTGGACCTTCTACGGGAAACATGGGACCCACTCCAGCGGCCAAGCGCCCACTGACCTCTCCGGAGGAGCGGCGCCCGGCGGACGTGGTGCGCATGTGTCGGCCCACGGTGCCCGCTCCGGAGCCACCAACTGCTGCTGGGGGCTCTGCCGAGCCCAGACATGAAGAGCGCGTTGCATCGGCTGCCACCTCGGCTGCTGCCTCGGTTGCCGATCCGACATCCGAGGACGAAGCTAGCGGCGACGAAGCCATCGGACTTTCGCGCAATACGAAAGAGCAGTTATTGGACCGCGCGCATCGTGACCTGGAGGATATTATGGCGCATGTGACTGGTCACGCATCTAGATTGAACAAGGACAGCATGAACGCTATTGGCGCCAACATCAGAGACGCACTGGCGGTGGTCGCAACCCTGAGCCTGCGGCTCAGCGAAAACGAACTGAGGCTCGCTGAAGCGAATTTGAGGATCAAGACGCTGGAGCACGAAGCCATGATGGCACGCAGCGAGCTAAAAAGGAGCGCAGTGTCTTCGGCCCCAGCGGCTGCACCTACTCCGTCGTACTCCTCGGTGCTCCGCCTGCCCCGGAAAGCAGAGCCTGTACAGATTCCGGCGGCCAGTGGACCGGTCCTGGCGTTCTATCCTGCAGCGGACCAACAGGATAAACTTAAATCGGCCGAAGACACAAAGGCAGAGTTAAAGCGCTCCATCAAGCCGCAGGACATTGACGTGCAGGTGGACCGGATGCGCAAGGTAGGCAATGCGGGAGTGGTTGTCCAGACGAGGACCCCATTAGCGGCAGAGAGGCTGCGGAGCGCCGCTCCGCCCACACTTCGTGTTGCGGAGCCGCAGAAGAAGCTTCCGCGTCTGTGCCTGCGCAATCTGGATGGCGACCCCAAGGAGGACGAAATACTAGGCTCCATTCTGGACCAGAATCTCCAAGGGACAGAATGGACCTTGGAGAAATTGAAACAGCAGGCGAAAATCTTTAAACGTAGGGGTCGCCACGCGGACAGTACTACGGCCATTATTGAATGCTCGCCTACCTTGCGCGACGTACTGCTGGGAAAGGAACGCCTCTACATTGGCTGGCAGGCAGTGGAAGTAACAGACTTTATCGCGGTCACGTGTTGCCTTAAGTGCCAACAGTATGGACATCCGGAGCGCTACTGCAAGGCAGCGGAGGCCACCTGTGCAAGGTGCGGTGTGAGTGGCCACCGGAAACCTGATTGCAAAGCGGAGAAGGAGCGATGCGCCACTTGCCACAAATTCGGACGCGCGGAGGCAAGCACGCACATAACCGCCTCCAGGGCATGTCCTGCGCGCCGTTACGCGGAGGAGAGATCTGTCGCCACCACCAACTACGGAATTCACTAGCCGGCCATTGAGAATTGGACAGCTGAACCTGGGTGGTTCCATCGTCGCCACCCAGGAATTGCCGGCGCTGGCCAGGGAGCTGCGCCTGGATGTTGTTCTTGTTCAAGAACAATACTCTCAGGCGCGGCCCGGGCTCTCCCTCGTCCAGTTTGGAGAGTCCCCAAAGGCCGGCCTCTACGTAGCATCCCAGAACGTCGGCGTGGTGGTGCTGCAGCAGTGGTGCACGGAGCACTGCCTGGTGGCGGCAGTCAAGCATGGTGCGGAGGAGTACGTGGTGGTCTCCGCTTATTTCCAATATTGCCAGCCAATCGATGTCCACCTGCACCACTTGGAGAGGGTGAGGAACGCTATGAACGGACGCAGACTTCTGATAGGTGCAGACGCCAACGCGCACTCTCCCATGTGGCACAGTGCGCCGCGTCACTACACCGGACGAGGACACGAGGCCGAACACCGGCGTAAGAGTATGGAGGAGTTTATAATGTCGGCCGGGCTCACCATTCACAATCAGCCGGATCAACCTTTCACCTTCAGTGGCCCCAATGGTGAGTCCAACATTGATGTGACCCTCAGCACCGCGAGCTTAAGAGTAGGAACATGGGAGGTGCACAGCTCTGCGTCCAGCAGCGACCACCGTATCATTACGTACGAGATTACACCGGCCTGTTCGCGACGATCTGCAGAGTGCGCCGAGCCGGCGGTATGTGAGCCGCCGAGGTTTCGGGTACATGGGGTGGATTGGGACCGC
>JARPMR010000070.1:62500-70000 GCA_029955525.1 Oeneis ivallda
GTTTCAGAGTGGAAAAGCTTTTTTGCAATATAATAATTTCTTTATATTTTATAAACATGAGATCCCATCTACTCTACTCCTTTTCCCCTATATTGACCAAATAGAACCTAATTTAAGTTTAGCACCTGAACCCCAACCTAGCCTATTTTTAGACTTTGGCAAAATATAATATGCACTTGTTAGGTTTGGTTTGGTTGTGTTAGGTTAGGTTAGGTTGGGTTAGGCTTATGTAGGGTCGTGTTATGTTAGCTTATGTTGAGTTATATTGGTTAGTGTTTGCTTTATGTTGGTCTATATAGCACTTGTTGGGTTTAGTTTTGTTATGTTAGGTTAGGTTAGGTTAGGGTTATGTTGGGTTATGTTAGGTTATGTTAGGTTTTATTAGGTTATGTTAGCTTATATTGGGATAATATGTTAGGTTATGTTAGCTCATGTTGGGTAATGTTTGCTTTATGTCGGGTTATTTTAGGTTATGATAGCTTATGTTAGGTTATGTTCGGTCATTTTGGGTTATGTTAGGTTTTTTAAACTTAAGTTGGGCACATTGACCCAACACAACCTAAGTGCCCCGTCCTGTCTGTCCTGTATAAACCCAACCTAAACTAACTTTAAATTTGGTAAAAATTTAGAATCGTGGCGTGAGTTGCGTTTTGTTCAAGCTACAAATCAAATGGGCTACGCCAGAAGACTCGCTCCGTCGCCCCTTCATTCAGCTTCACCTACTCGACCTTCGTTTCGCTACGGAGGTCGCCGGCTCGCTTCGCTCGCCACCTCCCCCCTTCGCTCCACTCGGCCTCGTAGGCTCGCTTCATTCAGGACCTCCTTCGCGAGCTTCTGGCTTCGCGCTTCATAAAAACACTCTAGGGGTAGGACAGACAAGACTACGTGGAGTCGGGGTTGGCCAATTCGGTTCTGTCACACTGTTCGACCTATATCAGTCCATGTCGTTTCAGAGTGGAAAAGCTTTTTTGCAATATAATAATTTCTTTATATTTTATAAACATGAGATCCCATCTACTCTACTCCTTTTCCCCTATATTGACCAAATAGAACCTAATTTAAGTTTAGCACCTGAACCCCAACCTAGCCTATTTTTAGACTTTGGCAAAATATAATATGCACTTGTTAGGTTTGGTTTGGTTGTGTTAGGTTAGGTTAGGTTAGGCTTATGTAGGGTCATGTTATGTTAGGTTATGTTAGCTTATGTTGAGTTATATTAGTTAGTGTTTGCTTTATGTTGGTCTATATAGCACTTGTTGGGTTTAGTTTTGTTATGTTAGGTTAGGTTAGGGTTTAGTTGGGTTACGTTTAGGTTATGTCAGGTTATGTTGGGTTATGTTAGCTTATGTTAGATTATGTTAGATTATGTTGAGTTATGTAATTTAATGTTTGCTTTATGTTGGGCTATGTTAGGTTTTTAAACTCAAGTTGGGCGCATTGACCCAATACAACCTAAGTGTACACCTAAACTAAGTTTAGATTTTGGCAAAATATGTATATAGCACTTGTTAGTTTTAGTTTGATTATGTTAGGTTAGGTTAGGGTTATGTTGGGTTATGTTAAGATATGTTGGATTATGTTTGGTTGTGTTGGGTTATTTTGGATAATTTTGGGTTATTTTGGGTTATGTTGGGTTATGTTAGGTTATGTTTGGCTACGTTGGGCTATTTTGGGTTTTGTTGGGTTACGTTGGGTTATTGTGGGGTATTGTGGGTTACGTCGGGTTTTGTTGGGTTATGTTGGTTTATTTTGGGTAATATTGGGTAACTTTGGGTTATGTTGGGTTATTTTGGGTTTTGTTGGGTTATGTTAGGTTATGTTGGGTTATGTTGGGCTATTTTGGGTTATGTCAGGTTTTGTTGGGATATGTTGGGTTATTTTGGGTTATGTTGGGTTATGTTAGGTTATGTTGGGTTATGTTGGGCTATTTTGGGTTATGTCAGGTTTTGTTGGGTGATGTTGGGTAATTTTGGATTTTGTTGGGTTATGTTAGGTTATGTTGTATTAGGTTGGGCTATTTTGGGTTATGTCAGGTTGTGTTGGGATATGTTGGGTTATTTTATGTTGTGTTGGGTTATTGTGGGGTATTTTGGGTTACTTCGGGTTTTGTTGGTTTATTTTGGGTAACTTTGGGTTATGTTTGGTTATTTTGGGTTATGTTGGGTTATGTTAGGTTATGTTGGGTTATGTTGGGCTATTTTGGGTTATGTCAGGTTTTGTTGGGTTATGTTAGGTTATGCTGGGCTATTTTGGGTTATCTCAGGTTGTGTTGGGATATGTTGGGTTATTTTATGTTGTGTTGGGTTATTGTGGGGTATTTTGGGTTACTTCGGGTTTTGTTGGTTTATTTTGGGTAACTTTGGGTTATGTTGGGTAATGTTTGCTTTATGTTCGGTTACGTTAGGTTATGTTGGGTTATGTTGGGCTATTTTGGGTTATGACAGGTTTTGATGGGTTATGTTGGTTTATGTTGGGTTATTTTAGGTTATTTTGGATAATTTTGGGTAACTTTAGGTTATTTTGGGTTATGTTTGGCTATTTTGGGTTCTGTTAGGTCATGTTAGGATATGTTAGGTTATTTTGGGTTATGTTGGGTAATGTTTCCTTTATGTACGGTTATGTTGGGTTATGTTGGATTATGTTGGGTTGTGTTGGGTTATTTTGGGTAATTCTGGGTTATGTTGGGTTTGTTGGGTTATGTTAGGTTATGTTGGACTATGTTGGGCTATTTTGGATTATTTTGGGTTATGTCAGGTTTGTTGGGTTATGTTAGCTTATAGTTGTTCATTTTGGGCTATGTTGGGTTTTGTTGGGTAACGTTAGGATATGTTGGGTTATTTTGGGTTATGTTGGGTTTTGTTGGGTGGGTTATGTTAGGTGATGTTGGGTTATGTTGTGTTGTGTTATGTTATGTTATTTTCTCGTTTATGTCAGGTTTTGTTGGGTGATGTTGGGTTCTGTTGGGTCATGTTAGGATATGTTAGTTTTTTTCGGTTATGTTGGGCTATGCCCCCCCCCCCCCCCCCCCCATACTCAATACATAGTAAAATTTTTAAACATAATTAAATACAATCTTTGTTCTAATATCCATTTTGACGTTGACGCTATTCTGTTGAACGGTATAATATGTGGGAACGTGTCGACGTTGAGCGCGACGTGATGCAAGACGTGCAAGTCGAAAGCGCGGAAGGCGAGTAGAGACTTGCTGCTCCCGGATCGTAACGCGATGCGCGCATGCAGCGCATGCAGTGTATGCGTGCGCGTGTCTGTGATTGTCTCCGGTTGCCGCGCCTCTCCCGCCCCGATGGTTTTTTAACTGCAACGTCTGTGACTGCGTCCGCAGCGTCGCGTCGTTCTTACGCGATTGAAGTTTAATAACATAACATAACATAACATAACATAATTATAGAACGTTGTCGGCCGACGGAATCGCGTCCGATGAGTCTTTGGCGGCGCCGAGACCTCTACTTTTCGCGTTCTGCGCGTTGGAGGGGTGTTTCGAGTCGCTCGATTTCTCATCTAAATGCGTAGTTCCGTAGTTTTGTACAATCTATGTATTGTGCAATAGCAGCGGTCGTTAAAAGTGTTCAAAGCGTGCAAAATAAGCGCACATGATAATTAAACCTGGGGACGTTTTACGTGATCCACTTACAAGTGCCAATCTCTACGAGGTGAGCGCTTGAATGTGTTTTTTTACGTATAACCCGTGGGTTATCGGTATACAGTCTCTCTAACACCGGGCGACGGTCATAATATTGTGCACGCGTCTGTTGCTTCAACAGACGTGGACACTAATTGTAGCACCTTGGCGTGCTTGTGTTCGCTGTCTCGTTAACGAACTTTCGAACTTGGGACCGAGTCTACCCTACACTGGGAGACGAGGGTCCTCTTTTGGCGGCGGAGTTCTCTCCACCGATCCATTTTTGTGTTGTCGGGCACCACGTCGCTCCAGTTGACCTGGAGCGCACGCGAGTCGCTACGATCTCCGTCGTGTGTTGTGCGCGCTGCGCTCGTGTGTATTGCGCACGCGTGGCGCCGGCGCGCGCGCGCGCACGCGCGGATGGGCTATGTACCGTTGAAACGGATAGCTCCCTGGTTGATCCTGCCAGTAGTTATATGCTTGTCTCAAAGATTAAGCCATGCATGTCTCAGTGCAAGCCGTATTAAGGCGATACCGCGAATGGCTCAATATATCAGTTTTGGTTCCTTAGATCTTACTCAGTTACTTGGATAACTGTGGTAATTCTAGAGCTAATACATGCAATCAGAACTCTGACCAGTGATGGGACGAGTGCTTTTATTAGATCAAAACCAATCGACGGAGGGCCTCGCGTCCGAAGTCGTTACTTTTGATGAATCTGGATAACTTTTGCCGATCGCATGGTCCAGTACCGGCGACGCATCTTTCAAATGTCTGCCTTATCAACTTTCGATGGTAGTTTCTGCGACTACCATGGTTGTCACGGGTAACGGGGAATCAGGGTTCGATTCCGGAGAGGGAGCCTGAGAAACGGCTACCACATCCAAGGAAGGCAGCAGGCGCGCAAATTACCCACTCCCGGCACGGGGAGGTAGTGACGAAAAATAACGATACGGGACTCTTACGAGGCCTCGTAATCGGAATGAGTACACTTTAAATATTTTAACGAGGAACAATTGGAGGGCAAGTCTGGTGCCAGCAGCCGCGGTAATTCCAGCTCCAATAGCGTATACTAAAATTGTTGCGGTTAAAAAGCTCGTAGTTGCATTTGTGCGCCGCGCTGTCGGTGCACCGCTTCCGCGGTGATACTGACACGTCTGCGGAGCATATCGTCGGTGAGCCGGCGGTAAAACGCCGGTTCAATATCAAAATCCTATCGCGGTGCTCTTCGTTGAGTGTCGAGATGGGCCGACAATTTTACTTTGAACAAATTAGAGTGCTCAAAGCGGGCTCAAAATGCCGCTTGAATATTTCGTGCATGGAATAATAGAATATGATCTCGGTTCTATTTTGTTGGTTTTCAGAACTCCGAGGTAATGATTAATAGGGATAACTGGGGGCATTCGTATTGCGACGTTAGAGGTGAAATTCTTGGATCGTCGCAAGACGAACATCAGCGAAAGCATTTGCCAAAGGTGTTTTCATCAATCAAGAACGAAAGTTAGAGGTTCGAAGGCGATTAGATACCGCCCTAGTTCTAACCGTAAATATGTCATCTAGCGATCCGCCGACGTTACTACAATGGCTCGGCGGGCAGCTTCCGGGAAACCAAAGATTTTGGACTCCGGGGGGAGTATGGTTGCAAAGCTGAAACTTAAAGGAATTGACGGAAGGGCACCACCAGGAGTGGAGCCTGCGGCTTAATTTGACTCAACACGGGAAATCTCACCAGGCCCGGACACCGGAAGGATTGACAGATTAACAGCTCTTTCTTGATTCGGTGGGTGGTGGTGCATGGCCGTTCTTAGTTGGTGGAGCGATTTGTCTGGTTAATTCCGGTAACGAACGAGACTCTAGCCTGCTAAATAGGCGTCGTCATTTAGGTGTGCGCGATTTCGGTCGCGCAACTCACTGGCGGCGTATTAAAATTCTTCTTAGAGGGACCGGCGTCTTCGAGGCGCACGAGATTGAGCAATAACAGGTCTGTGATGCCCTTAGATGTCCTGGGCCGCACGCGCGCTACACTGAAGGAATCAGCATGTTCTCCCTGGCCTAGAGGCCCGGGCAACCCGTTGAAACTCCTTCGTGCTGGGGATTGGGGTTTGCAATTATCCCCCATAAACGAGGAATTCCTAGTAAGCGCGAGTCATAAGCTCGCGTTGATTACGTCCCTGCCCTTTGTACACACCGCCCGTCGCTACTACCGATTGAATGATTTAGTGAGGTCTTCGGACCGACACGCGGTGGCTTCACGGCCGTCGGCGTTGTTGGGAAGTTGACCAAACTTGATCATTTAGAGGAAGTAAAAGTCGTAACAAGGTTTCCGTAGGGGAACCTGCGGAAGGATCATTAACGTACGTACGCATCGCGCCGCCTGACCGTGGTCAGCGCGCGCACGTTGCATATGTTGTTAAAGACACGCCACAACAAAAAGAGACGAGAGGAACCCTGCACGTCCGCCGCCCACTCCCCTGCGCTTGATCGCTCGGATGGGATGGTACGTTGGGATCCTCAATCTCGACACCGTAAACGCCCTGGTGTATAAACGGGCGCTCACTGAGTATAACTATTAAACGACAAAAAACAAACACTAAGTATAACTATTAACGAAACAAACCATTACCCTGGACGGTGGATCACTTGGCTCGCGGGTCGATGAAGAACGCAGTTAACTGCGCGTCATAGTGTGAACTGCAGGACACATTTGAACATCGACATTTCGAACGCACATTGCGGTCCGTGGAGAAACATCCAGGACCACTCCTGTCTGAGGGCCGGCTGCATAAAAACAAATACCACACTGTCCTAAAACACTTTGAAACGAAAGGAGTTTGGACACTTGGCGGTTCCGTGAAGGCGGTGCGCGCGAGACTCTCCAACGAGGCGATCGCGCGCAACGCTGTAAGCGGTCCGCTTAAAAATGATATCGTGTTATATCTATCGTGTGTCGTTCGAGCGTTGTTGCGCCCGACGCAATCCACTCCCGTCTCTGGGTGTGGCGCCATCGAAACCCTCCACCGTACCGTGCGCGTGGTGGGGTGCGAGCCGCGTGCGAGCTGCGTGTGCGAGCGCGTCGATCGACCGACCCTTCCGTTAACGGTGAATCGGTCGACGGCGCGCGAACGCCGCTCTCCACGCGCCGCGCCGCCGCGCTCTACGACGGTGGCCGGGGGCGTCACGATATCAGAGATCGGGTGTGAGGTGTCGCGCTGGGTGCGCTTCGCTCTCGGCACGCACGCACGATAGTGTGAAACGCGCAACTGTGCACACAAAGCGCAGTGAGTAGGCGGACTCGACGTCCGGACTCGCGCGACGGCGCCGTGCGCGCGCGCTGACCCGCTCGCGTGCGGCGCCGTCGAGCTGACGGATATCGCGTCTGCCTCCATTTTTATCGTTGGCCTCAGATCAGGGAGGATCACCCGCCGAATTTAAGCATATTAGTAAGCGGAGGAAAAGAAACTAACCAGGATTTCCTTAGTAGCGGCGAGCGAACAGGAAACAGCCCAGCACTGAATCGCGCGGTTGTAACGGTCGCGGGAGATGTGGTGTTCGGGAGGTTCCGCTATCTCGTCGTCGCCGCTCCTGTCCAAGTTCGTCTTGAACGGGGCCGTTTTCCCGTAGAGGGTGCCAGGCCCGTAGCGACGGAGCGAGGCGGCGAGAGGGACACTCCTCAGAGTCGGGTTGCTTGAGAGTGCAGCCCTAAGTGGGTGGTAAACTCCATCTAAGGCTAAATATTACCGCGAGACCGATAGCGAACAAGTACCGTGAGGGAAAGTTGAAAAGAACTTTGAAGAGAGAGTTCAAGAGTACGTGAAACCGTCCAGGGGTAAACCTGCGAAACTCGAATGAACGAACGGAGA
>JARPMR010000070.1:75000-87500 GCA_029955525.1 Oeneis ivallda
TTAGTGTTTGCTTTATGTTGGTCTATATAGCACTTGTTGGGTTTAGTTTTGTTATGTTAGGTTAGGTTAGGTTAGGGTTATGTTGGGTTATGTTAGGTTATGTTAGGTTTTATTAGGTTATGTTAGCTTATATTGGGATAATATGTTAGGTTATGTTAGCTCATGTTGGGTAATGTTTGCTTTATGTCGGGTTATTTTAGGTTATGATAGCTTATGTTAGGTTATGTTCGGTCATTTTGGGTTATGTTAGGTTTTTTAAACTTAAGTTGGGCACATTGACCCAACACAACCTAAGTGCCCCGTCCTGTCTGTCCTGTATAAACCCAACCTAAACTAACTTTAAATTTGGTAAAAATTTAGAATCGTGGCGTGAGTTGCGTTTTGTTCAAGCTACAAATCAAATGGGCTACGCCAGAAGACTCGCTCCGTCGCCCCTTCATTCAGCTTCACCTACTCGACCTTCGTTTCGCTACGGAGGTCGCCGGCTCGCTTCGCTCGCCACCTCCCCCCTTCGCTCCACTCGGCCTCGTAGGCTCGCTTCATTCAGGACCTCCTTCGCGAGCTTCTGGCTTCGCGCTTCATAAAAACACTCTAGGGGTAGGACAGACAAGACTACGTGGAGTCGGGGTTGGCCAATTCGGTTCTGTCACACTGTTCGACCTATATCAGTCCATGTCGTTTCAGAGTGGAAAAGCTTTTTTGCAATATAATAATTTCTTTATATTTTATAAACATGAGATCCCATCTACTCTACTCCTTTTCCCCTATATTGACCAAATAGAACCTAATTTAAGTTTAGCACCTGAACCCCAACCTAGCCTATTTTTAGACTTTGGCAAAATATAATATGCACTTGTTAGGTTTGGTTTGGTTGTGTTAGGTTAGGTTAGGTTAGGCTTATGTAGGGTCATGTTATGTTAGGTTATGTTAGCTTATGTTGAGTTATATTAGTTAGTGTTTGCTTTATGTTGGTCTATATAGCACTTGTTGGGTTTAGTTTTGTTATGTTAGGTTAGGTTAGGGTTTAGTTGGGTTACGTTTAGGTTATGTCAGGTTATGTTGGGTTATGTTAGCTTATGTTAGATTATGTTAGATTATGTTGAGTTATGTAATTTAATGTTTGCTTTATGTTGGGCTATGTTAGGTTTTTAAACTCAAGTTGGGCGCATTGACCCAATACAACCTAAGTGTACACCTAAACTAAGTTTAGATTTTGGCAAAATATGTATATAGCACTTGTTAGTTTTAGTTTGATTATGTTAGGTTAGGTTAGGGTTATGTTGGGTTATGTTAAGATATGTTGGATTATGTTTGGTTGTGTTGGGTTATTTTGGATAATTTTGGGTTATTTTGGGTTATGTTGGGTTATGTTAGGTTATGTTTGGCTACGTTGGGCTATTTTGGGTTTTGTTGGGTTACGTTGGGTTATTGTGGGGTATTGTGGGTTACGTCGGGTTTTGTTGGGTTATGTTGGTTTATTTTGGGTAATATTGGGTAACTTTGGGTTATGTTGGGTTATTTTGGGTTTTGTTGGGTTATGTTAGGTTATGTTGGGTTATGTTGGGCTATTTTGGGTTATGTCAGGTTTTGTTGGGATATGTTGGGTTATTTTGGGTTATGTTGGGTTATGTTAGGTTATGTTGGGTTATGTTGGGCTATTTTGGGTTATGTCAGGTTTTGTTGGGTGATGTTGGGTAATTTTGGATTTTGTTGGGTTATGTTAGGTTATGTTGTATTAGGTTGGGCTATTTTGGGTTATGTCAGGTTGTGTTGGGATATGTTGGGTTATTTTATGTTGTGTTGGGTTATTGTGGGGTATTTTGGGTTACTTCGGGTTTTGTTGGTTTATTTTGGGTAACTTTGGGTTATGTTTGGTTATTTTGGGTTATGTTGGGTTATGTTAGGTTATGTTGGGTTATGTTGGGCTATTTTGGGTTATGTCAGGTTTTGTTGGGTTATGTTAGGTTATGCTGGGCTATTTTGGGTTATCTCAGGTTGTGTTGGGATATGTTGGGTTATTTTATGTTGTGTTGGGTTATTGTGGGGTATTTTGGGTTACTTCGGGTTTTGTTGGTTTATTTTGGGTAACTTTGGGTTATGTTGGGTAATGTTTGCTTTATGTTCGGTTACGTTAGGTTATGTTGGGTTATGTTGGGCTATTTTGGGTTATGACAGGTTTTGATGGGTTATGTTGGTTTATGTTGGGTTATTTTAGGTTATTTTGGATAATTTTGGGTAACTTTAGGTTATTTTGGGTTATGTTTGGCTATTTTGGGTTCTGTTAGGTCATGTTAGGATATGTTAGGTTATTTTGGGTTATGTTGGGTAATGTTTCCTTTATGTACGGTTATGTTGGGTTATGTTGGATTATGTTGGGTTGTGTTGGGTTATTTTGGGTAATTCTGGGTTATGTTGGGTTTGTTGGGTTATGTTAGGTTATGTTGGACTATGTTGGGCTATTTTGGATTATTTTGGGTTATGTCAGGTTTGTTGGGTTATGTTAGCTTATAGTTGTTCATTTTGGGCTATGTTGGGTTTTGTTGGGTAACGTTAGGATATGTTGGGTTATTTTGGGTTATGTTGGGTTTTGTTGGGTGGGTTATGTTAGGTGATGTTGGGTTATGTTGTGTTGTGTTATGTTATGTTATTTTCTCGTTTATGTCAGGTTTTGTTGGGTGATGTTGGGTTCTGTTGGGTCATGTTAGGATATGTTAGTTTTTTTCGGTTATGTTGGGCTATGCCCCCCCCCCCCCCCCCCCCATACTCAATACATAGTAAAATTTTTAAACATAATTAAATACAATCTTTGTTCTAATATCCATTTTGACGTTGACGCTATTCTGTTGAACGGTATAATATGTGGGAACGTGTCGACGTTGAGCGCGACGTGATGCAAGACGTGCAAGTCGAAAGCGCGGAAGGCGAGTAGAGACTTGCTGCTCCCGGATCGTAACGCGATGCGCGCATGCAGCGCATGCAGTGTATGCGTGCGCGTGTCTGTGATTGTCTCCGGTTGCCGCGCCTCTCCCGCCCCGATGGTTTTTTAACTGCAACGTCTGTGACTGCGTCCGCAGCGTCGCGTCGTTCTTACGCGATTGAAGTTTAATAACATAACATAACATAACATAACATAATTATAGAACGTTGTCGGCCGACGGAATCGCGTCCGATGAGTCTTTGGCGGCGCCGAGACCTCTACTTTTCGCGTTCTGCGCGTTGGAGGGGTGTTTCGAGTCGCTCGATTTCTCATCTAAATGCGTAGTTCCGTAGTTTTGTACAATCTATGTATTGTGCAATAGCAGCGGTCGTTAAAAGTGTTCAAAGCGTGCAAAATAAGCGCACATGATAATTAAACCTGGGGACGTTTTACGTGATCCACTTACAAGTGCCAATCTCTACGAGGTGAGCGCTTGAATGTGTTTTTTTACGTATAACCCGTGGGTTATCGGTATACAGTCTCTCTAACACCGGGCGACGGTCATAATATTGTGCACGCGTCTGTTGCTTCAACAGACGTGGACACTAATTGTAGCACCTTGGCGTGCTTGTGTTCGCTGTCTCGTTAACGAACTTTCGAACTTGGGACCGAGTCTACCCTACACTGGGAGACGAGGGTCCTCTTTTGGCGGCGGAGTTCTCTCCACCGATCCATTTTTGTGTTGTCGGGCACCACGTCGCTCCAGTTGACCTGGAGCGCACGCGAGTCGCTACGATCTCCGTCGTGTGTTGTGCGCGCTGCGCTCGTGTGTATTGCGCACGCGTGGCGCCGGCGCGCGCGCGCGCACGCGCGGATGGGCTATGTACCGTTGAAACGGATAGCTCCCTGGTTGATCCTGCCAGTAGTTATATGCTTGTCTCAAAGATTAAGCCATGCATGTCTCAGTGCAAGCCGTATTAAGGCGATACCGCGAATGGCTCAATATATCAGTTTTGGTTCCTTAGATCTTACTCAGTTACTTGGATAACTGTGGTAATTCTAGAGCTAATACATGCAATCAGAACTCTGACCAGTGATGGGACGAGTGCTTTTATTAGATCAAAACCAATCGACGGAGGGCCTCGCGTCCGAAGTCGTTACTTTTGATGAATCTGGATAACTTTTGCCGATCGCATGGTCCAGTACCGGCGACGCATCTTTCAAATGTCTGCCTTATCAACTTTCGATGGTAGTTTCTGCGACTACCATGGTTGTCACGGGTAACGGGGAATCAGGGTTCGATTCCGGAGAGGGAGCCTGAGAAACGGCTACCACATCCAAGGAAGGCAGCAGGCGCGCAAATTACCCACTCCCGGCACGGGGAGGTAGTGACGAAAAATAACGATACGGGACTCTTACGAGGCCTCGTAATCGGAATGAGTACACTTTAAATATTTTAACGAGGAACAATTGGAGGGCAAGTCTGGTGCCAGCAGCCGCGGTAATTCCAGCTCCAATAGCGTATACTAAAATTGTTGCGGTTAAAAAGCTCGTAGTTGCATTTGTGCGCCGCGCTGTCGGTGCACCGCTTCCGCGGTGATACTGACACGTCTGCGGAGCATATCGTCGGTGAGCCGGCGGTAAAACGCCGGTTCAATATCAAAATCCTATCGCGGTGCTCTTCGTTGAGTGTCGAGATGGGCCGACAATTTTACTTTGAACAAATTAGAGTGCTCAAAGCGGGCTCAAAATGCCGCTTGAATATTTCGTGCATGGAATAATAGAATATGATCTCGGTTCTATTTTGTTGGTTTTCAGAACTCCGAGGTAATGATTAATAGGGATAACTGGGGGCATTCGTATTGCGACGTTAGAGGTGAAATTCTTGGATCGTCGCAAGACGAACATCAGCGAAAGCATTTGCCAAAGGTGTTTTCATCAATCAAGAACGAAAGTTAGAGGTTCGAAGGCGATTAGATACCGCCCTAGTTCTAACCGTAAATATGTCATCTAGCGATCCGCCGACGTTACTACAATGGCTCGGCGGGCAGCTTCCGGGAAACCAAAGATTTTGGACTCCGGGGGGAGTATGGTTGCAAAGCTGAAACTTAAAGGAATTGACGGAAGGGCACCACCAGGAGTGGAGCCTGCGGCTTAATTTGACTCAACACGGGAAATCTCACCAGGCCCGGACACCGGAAGGATTGACAGATTAACAGCTCTTTCTTGATTCGGTGGGTGGTGGTGCATGGCCGTTCTTAGTTGGTGGAGCGATTTGTCTGGTTAATTCCGGTAACGAACGAGACTCTAGCCTGCTAAATAGGCGTCGTCATTTAGGTGTGCGCGATTTCGGTCGCGCAACTCACTGGCGGCGTATTAAAATTCTTCTTAGAGGGACCGGCGTCTTCGAGGCGCACGAGATTGAGCAATAACAGGTCTGTGATGCCCTTAGATGTCCTGGGCCGCACGCGCGCTACACTGAAGGAATCAGCATGTTCTCCCTGGCCTAGAGGCCCGGGCAACCCGTTGAAACTCCTTCGTGCTGGGGATTGGGGTTTGCAATTATCCCCCATAAACGAGGAATTCCTAGTAAGCGCGAGTCATAAGCTCGCGTTGATTACGTCCCTGCCCTTTGTACACACCGCCCGTCGCTACTACCGATTGAATGATTTAGTGAGGTCTTCGGACCGACACGCGGTGGCTTCACGGCCGTCGGCGTTGTTGGGAAGTTGACCAAACTTGATCATTTAGAGGAAGTAAAAGTCGTAACAAGGTTTCCGTAGGGGAACCTGCGGAAGGATCATTAACGTACGTACGCATCGCGCCGCCTGACCGTGGTCAGCGCGCGCACGTTGCATATGTTGTTAAAGACACGCCACAACAAAAAGAGACGAGAGGAACCCTGCACGTCCGCCGCCCACTCCCCTGCGCTTGATCGCTCGGATGGGATGGTACGTTGGGATCCTCAATCTCGACACCGTAAACGCCCTGGTGTATAAACGGGCGCTCACTGAGTATAACTATTAAACGACAAAAAACAAACACTAAGTATAACTATTAACGAAACAAACCATTACCCTGGACGGTGGATCACTTGGCTCGCGGGTCGATGAAGAACGCAGTTAACTGCGCGTCATAGTGTGAACTGCAGGACACATTTGAACATCGACATTTCGAACGCACATTGCGGTCCGTGGAGAAACATCCAGGACCACTCCTGTCTGAGGGCCGGCTGCATAAAAACAAATACCACACTGTCCTAAAACACTTTGAAACGAAAGGAGTTTGGACACTTGGCGGTTCCGTGAAGGCGGTGCGCGCGAGACTCTCCAACGAGGCGATCGCGCGCAACGCTGTAAGCGGTCCGCTTAAAAATGATATCGTGTTATATCTATCGTGTGTCGTTCGAGCGTTGTTGCGCCCGACGCAATCCACTCCCGTCTCTGGGTGTGGCGCCATCGAAACCCTCCACCGTACCGTGCGCGTGGTGGGGTGCGAGCCGCGTGCGAGCTGCGTGTGCGAGCGCGTCGATCGACCGACCCTTCCGTTAACGGTGAATCGGTCGACGGCGCGCGAACGCCGCTCTCCACGCGCCGCGCCGCCGCGCTCTACGACGGTGGCCGGGGGCGTCACGATATCAGAGATCGGGTGTGAGGTGTCGCGCTGGGTGCGCTTCGCTCTCGGCACGCACGCACGATAGTGTGAAACGCGCAACTGTGCACACAAAGCGCAGTGAGTAGGCGGACTCGACGTCCGGACTCGCGCGACGGCGCCGTGCGCGCGCGCTGACCCGCTCGCGTGCGGCGCCGTCGAGCTGACGGATATCGCGTCTGCCTCCATTTTTATCGTTGGCCTCAGATCAGGGAGGATCACCCGCCGAATTTAAGCATATTAGTAAGCGGAGGAAAAGAAACTAACCAGGATTTCCTTAGTAGCGGCGAGCGAACAGGAAACAGCCCAGCACTGAATCGCGCGGTTGTAACGGTCGCGGGAGATGTGGTGTTCGGGAGGTTCCGCTATCTCGTCGTCGCCGCTCCTGTCCAAGTTCGTCTTGAACGGGGCCGTTTTCCCGTAGAGGGTGCCAGGCCCGTAGCGACGGAGCGAGGCGGCGAGAGGGACACTCCTCAGAGTCGGGTTGCTTGAGAGTGCAGCCCTAAGTGGGTGGTAAACTCCATCTAAGGCTAAATATTACCGCGAGACCGATAGCGAACAAGTACCGTGAGGGAAAGTTGAAAAGAACTTTGAAGAGAGAGTTCAAGAGTACGTGAAACCGTCCAGGGGTAAACCTGCGAAACTCGAATGAACGAACGGAGAGATTCATCGACATCCGACGGCGTACGGGCGCGCGCCTCGATGTCGCGCGCGCACCCCTAGCGGGCGTCGCGCGCGGCACGGGTCGCGTCCGGTTGTATGTCCGTCGGCGTCGTGCACTTCTCTCTCAGTAATGCATCGCGACCCGTTCTCGGTCGGCTTAAGCGCCCATCCGATTCGCCCAGTGGTAGGAGACTACCGCTGGACCGTGACGGTGGCCGGCCGGCCGGGGACGGTATTGGTACGAAACGCGCACGCGCCTCGCGCGCGTCCGGCCCGACGCAAGCTCGCGCCGTTACCGGTCGCGGTCCTGCCACAGTGCGGACCGCTCGGCGGCGCCGCTGTCGTCGCAGCCGTGCTGCCTCGGACCGTGCGCGTCTCAGTCTGCGATGAGTCATTTTCGGGCACTCGCAGGACCCGTCTTGAAACACGGACCAAGGAGTCTAGCATGTGTGCGAGTCATTGAGTTGTCTTTGTCACAAAACTGAAAGGCGCAACGAAAGTGAACGTAGGGAGGATGGAGCGCCGGCCTCGCGTCGGCCTCCCGCACTCCCGAGGCGTCTCGTTTCCAATCCGTGAATGCAGGCGCGCTCAGAGCACAGATGCTGGGACCCGAAAGATGGTGAACTATGCCTGGTCAGGTCGAAGTCAGGGGAAACCCTGATGGAGGACCGTAGCGATTCTGACGTGCAAATCGATCGTCGGAACTGGGTATAGGGGCGAAAGACTAATCGAACCATCTAGTAGCTGGTTCCGTCCGAAGTTTCCCTCAGGATAGCTGGCGTCGACGAACAGTCCCATCCGGTAAAGCGAATGATTAGAGGCATTGGGGCCGAAACGACCTCAACCTATTCTCAAACTTTAAATGGGTGAGAACTCCGGCTTACTCGAACGATGAAGCCGGAGATCTGATGACGGTGCCAAGTGGGCCAATTTTGGTAAGCAGAACTGGCGCTGTGGGATGAACCAAACGTATTGTTAAGGCGCCTAAAAAACGCTCATGGGACACCATGAAAGGCGTTGGTCGCTCATGACAGCAGGACGGTGGCCATGGAAGTCGGAATCCGCTAAGGAGTGTGCAACGACTCACCTGCCGAAGCAACCAGCCCTGAAAATGGATGGCGCTGAAGCGCTTTGCCTATACAATACCGTTACGGGCACGTGCGGCGCATGTCGCGTCATTATGCCGTAACGAGTAGGACGTGCGCGGCGGAGAGCGCAGAAGGGTCTGGGCGCGAGCCCGCCTGGAGCCTCCGTCGGTGCAGATCTTGGTGGTAGTAGCAAATACTCCAGCGAGGCCCTGGAGGACTGACGTGGAGAAGGGTTTCGCGTGAACAGTAGTTGCTCGCGAGTCAGTCGATCCTAAGCTCAAGGAGAGATCTTATGTCGATGCGGCGTGTTTCTCTCGTCTTGTATGATTGATAAACAACGCCCTTTGAGCGAAAGGGAATCCGGTTCCTATTCCGGAACCCGGCAGCGGAACCGTTTCAATAATCGTTCCCTCGTGTCAAAGCGAGTGTTCGACGGGGTAACCCAAAGTGGCCTGAAGACGCCGCCGAGGGGTCCGGGAAGAGTTTTCTTTTCTGCCTGAGCGTTCGAGTTCCATGGAATCCTATAGAAGGGAGATATGGTTCGGAACGCGAAGAGCACCGCATTTGCGGCGGTGTCCGGATACTCTCTGCGGACCTTGAAAATTCAGGTGAGGGATGTACGTGGAGATGTCGCGCCGGTTCGTACCCATATCCGCAGCAGGTCTCCAAGGTGAAGAGCCTCTAGTCGATAGAATAATGTAGGTAAGGGAAGTCGGCAAATTGGATCCGTAACTTCGGAATAAGGATTGGCTCTGAGGACCGGGGCGTGTCGGGTTTGGACGGGAAGCGGATGCGGCCGGTGCCGGGCCTGGTCGATGCTCGAGCGTCTCTCGGGGCGCGAGGGCGGAATCCGGACCCGCGTTCCGGCCTTCCGCGGATCTTCCTAGCCGTAAGGCCGCGTCGGTTTCGCCTCGTGCGCGATCGGCGCGGTTCTGTACGACCGCCGTTCAACGGTCAGCTCAGAACTGGCACGGACAAGGGGAATCCGACTGTCTAATTAAAACAAAGCATTGCGATGGCCCTCGCGGGTGTTGACGCAATGTGATTTCTGCCCAGTGCTCTGAATGTCAACGTGAAGAGATTCAAGCAAGCGCGGGTAAACGGCGGGAGTAACTATGACTCTCTTAAGGTAGCCAAATGCCTCGTCATCTAATTAGTGACGCGCATGAATGGATTAACGAGATTCCCGCTGTCCCTATCTACTGTACTAGGTCTTCTGTGACCCAGCGGACCCCGCCGTCGGGCCTGGCTCCGCCTCACGGGCGCTACGTAGGATCAGCTGATGAAGATGCCACGCCACCATTGCCGGGCCGCCCCGCGCGACCCCCTCCGCCCCCACCAGCGACTTCGGCACCAGCTGCAGCTCCGACTGTGGCTCCCTCTAGCGGCAACAAGCGCCCGCTCACGTCTCCAGAGGAGCGACGCCCGGTGGACGTTGTCCGCCTGTGTCGCCCTGCTGTCCCAGAACCGGCACCTCGGGCTGCTTCTATCAGCCGCCCGCCGACACCAGAAACCCCCGGAGCTGATGATGACGATGAAGACGCCGAAACTGAAGGAAATAACGGCTCATCTCTAGCGCGGCAATCCAAGATTGAGCTACTGGACCGAGTAAACAGGGACCTGAGCGACATTATGAGTGCAGTCACTGGGCCCACATCACGACTAAATAAGGACAGCACAAATGCGATAAGCATTAGCGTACAGGACGTCATAGCGGTGGTCGCTGCCCTCAGCCTTAGGATGTGCGAGACTGAAGCCGAACTTGCTCGCTCCAATTCAAGATGTGCCGCCTTGGAAAAGGACCTAATATTGGCGAAATCTATAGCGAAGCCATCTTCTATTACCCAGGACGGTGTCGCCCTCCCCCAGTCATACGCGGCTAAACTGAAATTGTCGAAGAAGGCAGAACCCATGGCAATTCCCGTTGCACAGGGCCCCGTCCTCGCGTTTTACCCGGCCCAGGACCAAGTGGACACGCTGAAGACGGCAGAGGACACCAAGGCTGAGCTGAAGCGTGCCGTGAATCCTCGGCAGCTGAACGTACAGATCGAAAAGGTACGGAAGATTGGAAATGCCGGGGTAGTGGTGCAAACCACCAGCTTGCTTCAAGCAGATCGCCTCAGGAGTGCCGTCCCACCCTCTCTTCGTGTTTCGGAGCCCCGTAAAATGTCGCCGCGGATCTGTTTGCGCGACATAGACACGGACCATTCCACGGAGGAGATCTTGGAAATAATCCACACGCAGAATCTGCAGGAGACGGACTGGACGCTAGAAAGGCTGAGGGCACAAACCAAGGTTTTTAAAATGAATGGAAGGCAGAGAGGGACCACAACATTCATTCTAGAATGTAGCCCCGCCCTGAGGGAGATGCTCTTGGCCAGAGATAAAATCTTTATCGGCTGGCAGTCAGTGGAGGCATGCGACTTCGTCCGTGTCACCTGTTGCAATAAGTGTCAGATGTTCGGGCACCCGGAGAAGTATTGTAAAGCAAAGGAGGTAGTGTGCGGGAAGTGCGGCGCCACCGGACACAAGAGGGACGCCTGCAAGGAAGAAAAATCTCGGTGCGCCACCTGTCATAGATTCGGGCGGGAATCCCAGACGCACGTAACGAATGCCAGGACATGCCCTGCCAGACAGTACGCCGAACAAAGGGCCGTCGCCACAACAAACTATGGCTGCCCCTAAGGGGCCTCAACTTCTTACAATCGGACAGCTGAACCTTGGCGGTGCAGCAACAGCGACCAATGAGCTGCCGTCTCTCGCCCGGGCCCTGGGGCTGGACGTCGTTCTTGTTCAAGAACAATACTCCCAGCCCCCGCCCGGCCTCATCCAGCACGGCAGCTCCGCCAAGGCCGGTCTTCTTGTCGTCGCATCGGACATCGCCGTTGTGGCCCTTGGGCACCTGTGCACGTCGCACTGCTTTGTGGCGGCGGTCAGGAGAGGTGAAATCGAACTAGTAGTTATATCCGCCTACTTTCAGTACTCTGAAGAGATAGACCCGCACATCTTTCAGCTGGAGCGAGTACTGGACTCCCTCGGGCACCGGAACATAATTATTGGAGCTGACGTCAACGCGCACTCGCCCATGTGGCACAGTGAACCCCGTCACTACACCGGGAGGGGACAGGAGGCTGACCACAGGAGACGCACGGTGGAGGAGTTCATCGAGGCTCGGGGGCTTGTTATTCTAAATACGGCGGGACAGCCTTCAACATTCAGTGGTCCTAACGGATGCTCCAACATTGACGTTTCCCTCACGACCAGGAGCATGACTGCCACGGACTGGCGAGTGCGCGATGGAGCGTCTTCAAGCGACCACCGCCTCATCACTTTTAACATTGCCTGTGATCGCGTTCGTCGAGCTGTAGTGTGCGCTGAGCTTGTCGATGGTGGACCGCCGAGGTTTCGGGAGAATGGTGTGGACTGGGCCCTCTTTCAGGCGACGATTGGTGCGAGGTTGGGGCTCTTGGACGAGCGGAAGGATGCTTCCGCTCTGGCCAAGGAGCTCACGGACGCCGTGGTTCGCACTGCGTACGAGTGCTTGGGTGTGCGCGGAAGAAGCCGGGACACCGGCTACGAGTGGTGGAACCCTAGGCTGGATGCCATGCGTAGGAAGGTGGGCAGCCTCCGCTGCGCATGGCAGCGAGCTAGGAGATCGGGGGGGGTGAAGGAAGAAAGGACGAGGGACGCATTTCATGCAGAACGTAGGAGGTACCGGCGACTGATGGTGAAGACGCAGAACAGCTATTACCTACGAGAGGCTGAGTCGGGGAACGTTGACCCTTATGGTCAAGCGTATCGGGTTGCTTGCGGCAGGGTCCGTCCCCCTGCCAACGTTATCAATGGCATCAAATATGCTAACGGCCACTCGGAGAGTGTCGGTGAGGCTGTGGATAACCTGCTGCATGCACTGTGCCCGGACGACGATCCGTCTAAGGACGCGGTGTATCACAGGGAGGTCCGGTTAGCAGCCTCCATTATCCCGACTGGCTGCGACGCGACTCCACTAAGTCGGGACGGTCTGCAGGTCATAGTTAGGTCTCTGCCTAACACGGCCCCAGGGATCGACGGCATCACCGCGAGAATGGTCAAGCGTGTGTGGGCTGCTGCCTCCGCAGAGCTCGTTTGGGTGTACGGTAAGTGCGTCGTTGAGGGAGTTTTCCCTGACGTTTGGAAAGACG
>JARPMR010000070.1:92500-97500 GCA_029955525.1 Oeneis ivallda
TACGGAGGTCGCCGGCTCGCTTCGCTCGCCACCTCCCCCCTTCGCTCCACTCGGCCTCGTAGGCTCGCTTCATTCAGGACCTCCTTCGCGAGCTTCTGGCTTCGCGCTTCATAAAAACACTCTAGGGGTAGGACAGACAAGACTACGTGGAGTCGGGGTTGGCCAATTCGGTTCTGTCACACTGTTCGACCTATATCAGTCCATGTCGTTTCAGAGTGGAAAAGCTTTTTTGCAATATAATAATTTCTTTATATTTTATAAACATGAGATCCCATCTACTCTACTCCTTTTCCCCTATATTGACCAAATAGAACCTAATTTAAGTTTAGCACCTGAACCCCAACCTAGCCTATTTTTAGACTTTGGCAAAATATAATATGCACTTGTTAGGTTTGGTTTGGTTGTGTTAGGTTAGGTTAGGTTAGGCTTATGTAGGGTCATGTTATGTTAGGTTATGTTAGCTTATGTTGAGTTATATTAGTTAGTGTTTGCTTTATGTTGGTCTATATAGCACTTGTTGGGTTTAGTTTTGTTATGTTAGGTTAGGTTAGGGTTTAGTTGGGTTACGTTTAGGTTATGTCAGGTTATGTTGGGTTATGTTAGCTTATGTTAGATTATGTTAGATTATGTTGAGTTATGTAATTTAATGTTTGCTTTATGTTGGGCTATGTTAGGTTTTTAAACTCAAGTTGGGCGCATTGACCCAATACAACCTAAGTGTACACCTAAACTAAGTTTAGATTTTGGCAAAATATGTATATAGCACTTGTTAGTTTTAGTTTGATTATGTTAGGTTAGGTTAGGGTTATGTTGGGTTATGTTAAGATATGTTGGATTATGTTTGGTTGTGTTGGGTTATTTTGGATAATTTTGGGTTATTTTGGGTTATGTTGGGTTATGTTAGGTTATGTTTGGCTACGTTGGGCTATTTTGGGTTTTGTTGGGTTACGTTGGGTTATTGTGGGGTATTGTGGGTTACGTCGGGTTTTGTTGGGTTATGTTGGTTTATTTTGGGTAATATTGGGTAACTTTGGGTTATGTTGGGTTATTTTGGGTTTTGTTGGGTTATGTTAGGTTATGTTGGGTTATGTTGGGCTATTTTGGGTTATGTCAGGTTTTGTTGGGATATGTTGGGTTATTTTGGGTTATGTTGGGTTATGTTAGGTTATGTTGGGTTATGTTGGGCTATTTTGGGTTATGTCAGGTTTTGTTGGGTGATGTTGGGTAATTTTGGATTTTGTTGGGTTATGTTAGGTTATGTTGTATTAGGTTGGGCTATTTTGGGTTATGTCAGGTTGTGTTGGGATATGTTGGGTTATTTTATGTTGTGTTGGGTTATTGTGGGGTATTTTGGGTTACTTCGGGTTTTGTTGGTTTATTTTGGGTAACTTTGGGTTATGTTTGGTTATTTTGGGTTATGTTGGGTTATGTTAGGTTATGTTGGGTTATGTTGGGCTATTTTGGGTTATGTCAGGTTTTGTTGGGTTATGTTAGGTTATGCTGGGCTATTTTGGGTTATCTCAGGTTGTGTTGGGATATGTTGGGTTATTTTATGTTGTGTTGGGTTATTGTGGGGTATTTTGGGTTACTTCGGGTTTTGTTGGTTTATTTTGGGTAACTTTGGGTTATGTTGGGTAATGTTTGCTTTATGTTCGGTTACGTTAGGTTATGTTGGGTTATGTTGGGCTATTTTGGGT
The DNA here is from genome assembly GCA_029955525.1 of Oeneis ivallda. Lineage (NCBI taxonomy): Eukaryota > Metazoa > Arthropoda > Insecta > Lepidoptera > Nymphalidae > Oeneis > Oeneis ivallda. Next base: position 94,198 of record JARPMR010000070.1, read on the forward strand.
TATGACAGGTTTTGATGGGTTATGTTGGTTTATGTTGGGTTATTTTAGGTTATTTTGGATAATTTTGGGTAACTTTAGGTTATTTTGGGTTATGTTTGGCTATTTTGGGTTCTGTTAGGTCATGTTAGGATATGTTAGGTTATTTTGGGTTATGTTGGGTAATGTTTCCTTTATGTACGGTTATGTTGGGTTATGTTGGATTATGTTGGGTTGTGTTGGGTTATTTTGGGTAATTCTGGGTTATGTTGGGTTTGTTGGGTTATGTTAGGTTATGTTGGACTATGTTGGGCTATTTTGGATTATTTTGGGTTATGTCAGGTTTGTTGGGTTATGTTAGCTTATAGTTGTTCATTTTGGGCTATGTTGGGTTTTGTTGGGTAACGTTAGGATATGTTGGGTTATTTTGGGTTATGTTGGGTTTTGTTGGGTGGGTTATGTTAGGTGATGTTGGGTTATGTTGTGTTGTGTTATGTTATGTTATTTTCTCGTTTATGTCAGGTTTTGTTGGGTGATGTTGGGTTCTGTTGGGTCATGTTAGGATATGTTAGTTTTTTTCGGTTATGTTGGGCTATGCCCCCCCCCCCCCCCCCCCCATACTCAATACATAGTAAAATTTTTAAACATAATTAAATACAATCTTTGTTCTAATATCCATTTTGACGTTGACGCTATTCTGTTGAACGGTATAATATGTGGGAACGTGTCGACGTTGAGCGCGACGTGATGCAAGACGTGCAAGTCGAAAGCGCGGAAGGCGAGTAGAGACTTGCTGCTCCCGGATCGTAACGCGATGCGCGCATGCAGCGCATGCAGTGTATGCGTGCGCGTGTCTGTGATTGTCTCCGGTTGCCGCGCCTCTCCCGCCCCGATGGTTTTTTAACTGCAACGTCTGTGACTGCGTCCGCAGCGTCGCGTCGTTCTTACGCGATTGAAGTTTAATAACATAACATAACATAACATAACATAATTATAGAACGTTGTCGGCCGACGGAATCGCGTCCGATGAGTCTTTGGCGGCGCCGAGACCTCTACTTTTCGCGTTCTGCGCGTTGGAGGGGTGTTTCGAGTCGCTCGATTTCTCATCTAAATGCGTAGTTCCGTAGTTTTGTACAATCTATGTATTGTGCAATAGCAGCGGTCGTTAAAAGTGTTCAAAGCGTGCAAAATAAGCGCACATGATAATTAAACCTGGGGACGTTTTACGTGATCCACTTACAAGTGCCAATCTCTACGAGGTGAGCGCTTGAATGTGTTTTTTTACGTATAACCCGTGGGTTATCGGTATACAGTCTCTCTAACACCGGGCGACGGTCATAATATTGTGCACGCGTCTGTTGCTTCAACAGACGTGGACACTAATTGTAGCACCTTGGCGTGCTTGTGTTCGCTGTCTCGTTAACGAACTTTCGAACTTGGGACCGAGTCTACCCTACACTGGGAGACGAGGGTCCTCTTTTGGCGGCGGAGTTCTCTCCACCGATCCATTTTTGTGTTGTCGGGCACCACGTCGCTCCAGTTGACCTGGAGCGCACGCGAGTCGCTACGATCTCCGTCGTGTGTTGTGCGCGCTGCGCTCGTGTGTATTGCGCACGCGTGGCGCCGGCGCGCGCGCGCGCACGCGCGGATGGGCTATGTACCGTTGAAACGGATAGCTCCCTGGTTGATCCTGCCAGTAGTTATATGCTTGTCTCAAAGATTAAGCCATGCATGTCTCAGTGCAAGCCGTATTAAGGCGATACCGCGAATGGCTCAATATATCAGTTTTGGTTCCTTAGATCTTACTCAGTTACTTGGATAACTGTGGTAATTCTAGAGCTAATACATGCAATCAGAACTCTGACCAGTGATGGGACGAGTGCTTTTATTAGATCAAAACCAATCGACGGAGGGCCTCGCGTCCGAAGTCGTTACTTTTGATGAATCTGGATAACTTTTGCCGATCGCATGGTCCAGTACCGGCGACGCATCTTTCAAATGTCTGCCTTATCAACTTTCGATGGTAGTTTCTGCGACTACCATGGTTGTCACGGGTAACGGGGAATCAGGGTTCGATTCCGGAGAGGGAGCCTGAGAAACGGCTACCACATCCAAGGAAGGCAGCAGGCGCGCAAATTACCCACTCCCGGCACGGGGAGGTAGTGACGAAAAATAACGATACGGGACTCTTACGAGGCCTCGTAATCGGAATGAGTACACTTTAAATATTTTAACGAGGAACAATTGGAGGGCAAGTCTGGTGCCAGCAGCCGCGGTAATTCCAGCTCCAATAGCGTATACTAAAATTGTTGCGGTTAAAAAGCTCGTAGTTGCATTTGTGCGCCGCGCTGTCGGTGCACCGCTTCCGCGGTGATACTGACACGTCTGCGGAGCATATCGTCGGTGAGCCGGCGGTAAAACGCCGGTTCAATATCAAAATCCTATCGCGGTGCTCTTCGTTGAGTGTCGAGATGGGCCGACAATTTTACTTTGAACAAATTAGAGTGCTCAAAGCGGGCTCAAAATGCCGCTTGAATATTTCGTGCATGGAATAATAGAATATGATCTCGGTTCTATTTTGTTGGTTTTCAGAACTCCGAGGTAATGATTAATAGGGATAACTGGGGGCATTCGTATTGCGACGTTAGAGGTGAAATTCTTGGATCGTCGCAAGACGAACATCAGCGAAAGCATTTGCCAAAGGTGTTTTCATCAATCAAGAACGAAAGTTAGAGGTTCGAAGGCGATTAGATACCGCCCTAGTTCTAACCGTAAATATGTCATCTAGCGATCCGCCGACGTTACTACAATGGCTCGGCGGGCAGCTTCCGGGAAACCAAAGATTTTGGACTCCGGGGGGAGTATGGTTGCAAAGCTGAAACTTAAAGGAATTGACGGAAGGGCACCACCAGGAGTGGAGCCTGCGGCTTAATTTGACTCAACACGGGAAATCTCACCAGGCCCGGACACCGGAAGGATTGACAGATTAACAGCTCTTTCTTGATTCGGTGGGTGGTGGTGCATGGCCGTTCTTAGTTGGTGGAGCGATTTGTCTGGTTAATTCCGGTAACGAACGAGACTCTAGCCTGCTAAATAGGCGTCGTCATTTAGGTGTGCGCGATTTCGGTCGCGCAACTCACTGGCGGCGTATTAAAATTCTTCTTAGAGGGACCGGCGTCTTCGAGGCGCACGAGATTGAGCAATAACAGGTCTGTGATGCCCTTAGATGTCCTGGGCCGCACGCGCGCTACACTGAAGGAATCAGCATGTTCTCCCTGGCCTAGAGGCCCGGGCAACCCGTTGAAACTCCTTCGTGCTGGGGATTGG
>JARPMR010000071.1:0-90172 GCA_029955525.1 Oeneis ivallda
TGTGAGTGGTTTGAGTGATGTGAGGTGATGTGATGTGAGTGGTTTGAGTGATGTGAGGTGATGTGATGTGAGTGGTTTGAGTGATGTGAGGTGATGTGATGTGGTGATGTGAGGTGATGTGATGTGAGTGGTTTGAGTGATGTGAGGTGATGTGATGTGAGTGGTTTGAGTGATGTGAGGTGATGTGATGTGAGTGGTTTGAGTGATGTGAGGTGATGTGATGTGAGTGGTTTGAGTGATGTGAGGTGATGTGATGTGAGTGGTTTGAGTGATGTGAGTGGTTTGAGTGATGTGAGGTGATGTGATGTGATGTGAGTGGTTTGAGTGATGTGATGTGATGTGATGTGAGTGGTTTGAGTGATGTGAGTGGTTTGAGTGATGTGATGTGATGTGAGTGGTTTGAGTGATGTGACGTGATGTGAGTGGTTTGAGTGATGTGAGGTGATGTGATGTGAGTGGTTTGAGTGATGTGAGGTGATGTGATGTGAGTGGTTTGAGTGATGTGAGGTGATGTGATGTGAGTGGTTTGAGCGATGTGAGGTGATGTGATGTGATGTGAGTGGTTTTGAGTGATGTGAGGTGATGTGATGTGCTGTGAGTGGTTTGAGTGATGTGAGGTGATGTGATGTGAGTGGTTTGAGTGATGCGATGTGATGTGGTGATTTGTTGAGTGATGTGAGGTGATGTGATGTGAGTGGTTTGAGTGATGTGAGGTGATGTGATGTGAGTGGTTTGAGTGATGTGAGGTGATGTGATGTGAGTGGTTTGAGCGATGTGAGGTGATGTGATGTGATGTGAGTGGTTTGAGTGATGTGAGGTGATGTGATGTGCTGTGAGTGGTTTGAGTGATGTGAGGTGATGTGATGTGAGTGGTTTGAGTGATGCGATGTGATGTGGTGATGTGAGGTGATGTGATGTGAGTGGTTTGAGTGATGTGAGGTGATGTGATGTGATGTGAGTGGTTTGAGTGATGTGAGGTGATGTGATGTGATGTGAGTGGTTTGAGTGATGTGAGGTGATGTGATGTGCTGTGAGTGGTTTGAGTGATGTGAGGTGATGTGATGTGAGTGGTTTGAGTGATGCGATGTGATGTGGTGATGTGTTGAGTGATGTGAGGTGATGTGATGTGAGTGGTTTGAGTGATGTGAGGTGATGTGATGTGAGTGGTTTGAGTGATGTGAGGTGATGTGATGTGAGTGGTTTGAGCGATGTGAGGTGATGTGATGTGATGTGAGTGGTTTGAGTGATGTGAGGTGATGTGATGTGCTGTGAGTGGTTTGAGTGATGTGAGGTGATGTGATGTGAGTGGTTTGAGTGATGCGATGTGATGTGGTGATGTGAGGTGATGTGATGTGAGTGGTTTGAGTGATGTGAGGTGATGTGATGTGATGTGAGTGTTTGAGTGATGTGAGGTGATGTGATGTGGTGATGTGAGGTGATGTGATGTGAGTGGTTTGAGTGATGTTAGGTGATGTGATGTGAGTGTTTTGAGTGATGTGAGTGGTTTGAGCGATGTGAGGTGATGTGATGTGAAGTGATGTGATGTGATGTGAGTGGTTTGAGTGATTTGAGTGATGTGATGTGATGTGATGTGAGTGGTTTGAGTGATGTGAGGTGATGTGATATGAGTGGTTTGAGCGATTTGAGGTGATGTGATGTGCTGTGAGTGGTTTGAGTGATGTGAGGTGATGTGATGTGAAGTGATGTGATGTGATGTGAGTGGTTTGAGTGGTTTGAGTGATGTGAGGTGATGTGATGTGATGTGAGTGGTTTGAGTGATGTGAGGTGATGTGATGTGATGTGAGTGGTTTGAGTGATGTGAGGTGATGTGATGTGATGTGAGTGGTTTGAGTGATGTGAGGTGATGTGATGTGATGTGAGTGGTTTGAGTGATGTGAGGTGATGTGATGTGATGTGAGTGGTTTGAGTGATGTGAGGTGATGTGATGTGATGTGAGTGGTTTGAGTGATGTGAGGTGATGTGAGTGGTTTGAGTGATGTGAGGTGATGTGATGTGATGTGAGTGGTTTGAGTGATGAGAGTGGTTTCAGTGATGTGAGGTGTTGTGATGTGAAGTGATGTGATGTGATGGTGGTTTGAGTTATGTGAGGTGATGTGATGTGAGTGGTTAGAGCGATGTGAGGTGATGTGAAGTGATGTGAGTGGTTTGAGTGATGTGAGGTGATGTGATGTGATGTGAGTGGTTTGAGTGATGTGAGGTGATGTGATGTGATGTGAGTGGTTTGAGTGATGTGAGGTGATGTGATGTGATGTGAGTGGTTTGAGTGATGTGAGGTGATGTGAGTGGTTTGAGTGATGTGAGGTGATGTGATGTGATGTGAGTGGTTTGAGTGATGAGAGTGGTTTCAGTGATGTGAGGTGTTGTGATGTGAAGTGATGTGATGTGATGGTGGTTTGAGTGATGTGAGGTGATGTGATGTGAGTGGTTTGAGTGATGTGAGGTGATGTGATGTGATGTGATGTGATGTGAGTGGTTTGTGTGATGTGAGGTGATGTGATATGAGTGGTTTGAGTGATTTGAGTGATGTGATGTGATGTGATGTGAGTGGTTTGAGCGATTTGAGGTGATGTGATGTGCTGTGAGTGGTTTGAGTGATGTGAGGTGATGTGATGTGAAGTGATGTGATGTGATGTGAGTGGTTTGAGTGGTTTGAGTGATGTGAGGTGATGTGATGTGATGTGAGTGGTTTGAGTGATGTGAGGTGATGTGATGTGATGTGAGTGGTTTGAGTGATGTGAGGTGATGTGATGTGATGTGAGTGGTTTGAGTGATGTGAGGTGATGTGATGTGATGTGAGTGGTTTGAGTGATGTGAGGTGATGTGATGTGATGTGAGTGGTTTGAGTGATGTGAGGTGATGTGATGTGATGTGAGTGGTTTGAGTGATGTGAGGTTATGTGAGTGGTTTGAGTGATGTGAGGTGATGTGATGTGATGTGAGTGGTTTGAGTGATGAGAGTGGTTTCAGTGATGTGAGGTGTTGTGATGTGAAGTGATGTGATGTGATGGTGGTTTGAGTGATGTGAGGTGATGTGATGTGAGTGGTTAGAGCGATGTGAGGTGATGTGAAGTGATGTGAGTGGTTTGAGTGATGTGAGGTGAGTGAGTGGTTTGAGTGATGTGAGGTGATGTGAGTGGTTTGAGTGATGTGAGGTGATGTGATGTGGTGATGAGAGGTGATGTGATGTGAGTGGTTTGAGTGATGTGAGGTGATGTGATGTGATGTGAGTGGTTTGAGTGATGTGAGGTGATGTGATGTGATGTGAGTGGTTTGAGTGATGTGAGGTGATGTGATGTGATGTGAGTGGTTTGAGTGATGTGAGGTGATGTGATGTGATGTGATATGAGTGGTTTGAGTGATGTGAGGTGATGTGAGTGGTTTGAGTGATGTGAGGTGATGTGATGTGATGTGAGTGGTTTGAGTGATGTGAGTGGTTTCAGTGATGTGAGGTGTTGTGATGTGAAGTGATGTGATGTGAGTGGTTAGAGCGATGTGAGGTGATGTGAAGTGATGTGAAGTGATGTGATGTGAGTGGTTTGAGTGATGTGAGGTGATGTGATGTGAGTGGTTTGAGTGATGTGAGGTGATGTGATGTGATGTGAGTGGTTTGAGTGATGTGAGTGGTTTGAGTGATGTGAGGTGATGTGATGTGATGTGAGTGGTTTGAGTGATGAGTGGTTTGAGTGATGTGAGTTGTTTGAGTGATGTGAGTTGTTTGAGTGATGTGAAGTGATGTGATGTGATTTGAGTGATGTGATGTGATGTGAGTGGTTTGAGTGATGTGAGGTGATGTGATGTGAGTGGTTTGAGTGATGTGAGGTGATGTGATGTGATGTGATGTGATGTGAGTTGTTTGTGTGATGTGAGGTGATGTGATGTGAGTGGTTTGAGTGATGTGAGGTGATGTGATGTGATGTGAGGAGTGGTTTGAGTGATGTGAGGTGATGTGATGTGAAGTGATGTGATGTGAAGTGATGTGATGTGATGTGAGTGGTTTGAGTGATGTGAGGTGATGTGATGTGATGTGAGTGGTTTGAGTGGTTTGAGTGATGTGAGGTGATGTGAGTGGTTTGAGTGATGTGATGTGATGTGATGTGGTGATGTGAGGTGATGTGATGTGAGTGGTTTGAGTGATGTTAGGTGATGTGATGTGAGTGTTTTGAGTGATGTGAGTGGTTTGAGCGATGTGAGGTGATGTGATGTGAAGTGATGTGATGTGATGTGAGTGGTTTGAGTGATTTGAGTGATGTGATGTGATTGGTTTGAGTGATGTGAGGTGATGTGATGTGATGTGAGTGGTTTGAGTGATGTGAGGTGATGTGATGTGATGTGAGTGGTTTGAGTGATGTGAGGTGATGTGATGTGATGTGAGTGGTTTGAGTGATGTGAGGTGATGTGATGTGATGTGATATGAGTGGTTTGAGTGATGTGAGGTGATGTGAGTGGTTTGAGTGATGTGAGGTGATGTGATGTGATGTGAGTGGTTTGAGTGATGTGAGTGGTTTCAGTGATGTGAGGTGTTGTGATGTGAAGTGATGTGATGTGATGGTGGTTTGAGTGATGTGAGGTGATGTGATGTGAGTGGTTAGAGCGATGTGAGGTGATGTGAAGTGATGTGAAGTGATGTGATGTGAGTGGTTTGAGTGATGTGAGGTGATGTGATGTGAGTGGTTTGAGTGATGTGAGGTGATGTGATGTGATGTGAGTGGTTTGAGTGATGTGAGTGGTTTGAGTGATGTGAGGTGATGTGATGTGATGTGAGTGGTTTGAGTGATGAGAGTGGTTTGAGTGATGAGTGGTTTGAGTGATGTGAGTTGTTTGAGTGATGTGAGTTGTTTGAGTGATGTGAAGTGATGTGATGTGATTTGAGTGATGTGATGTGATGTGAGTGGTTTGAGTGATGTGATTTGATGTGATGTGAGTGGTTTGAGTGATGTGAGGTGATGTGATGTGATGTGATGTGATGTGAGTGGTTTGTGTGATGTGAGGTGATGTGATGTGAGTGGTTTGAGTGATGTGAGGTGATGTGATGTGATGTGAGGAGTGGTTTGAGTGATGTGAGGTGATGTGATGTGAAGTGATGTGATGTGATGTGAGTGGTTTGAGTGATGTGAGGTGATGTGATGTGATGTGAGTGGTTTGAGTGGTTTGAGTGATGTGAGGTGATGTGAGTGGTTTGAGTGATGTGATGTGATGTGGTGATGTGAGGTGATGTGATGTGAGTGGTTTGAGTGATGTTAGGTGATGTGATGTGAGTGTTTTGAGTGATGTGAGTGGTTTGAGCGATGTGAGGTGATGTGATGTGAAGTGATGTGATGTGATGTGAGTGGTTTGAGTGATTTGAGTGATGTGATGTGATGTGATGTGAGTGGTTTGAGTGATGTGAGGTGATGTGATGTGAGTGGTTTGAGCGATTTGAGGTGATGTGATGTGCTGTGAGTGGTTTGAGTGATGTGAGGTGATGTGATGTGAAGTGATGTGATGTGATGTGAGTGGTTTGAGTGGTTTGAGTGATGTGAGGTGATGTGATGTGATGTGAGTGGTTTGAGTGATGTGAGGTGATGTGATGTGATGTGAGTGGTTTGAGTGATGTGAGGTGATGTGATGTGATGTGAGTGGTTTGAGTGATGTGAGGTGATGTGATGTGATGTGAGTGGTTTGAGTGATGTGAGGTGATGTGATGTGATGTGAGTGGTTTGAGTGATGTGAGGTGATGTGATGTGATGTGAGTGGTTTGAGTGATGTGAGGTGATGTGAGTGGTTTGAGTGATGTGAGGTGATGTGATGTGATGTGAGTGGTTTGAGTGATGAGAGTGGTTTCAGTGATGTGAGGTGTTGTGATGTGAAGTGATGTGATGTGATGGTGGTTTGAGTGATGTGAGGTGATGTGATGTGAGTGGTTAGAGCGATGTGAGGTGATGTGAAGTGATGTGAGTGGTTTGAGTGATGTGAGGTGAGTGAGTGGTTTGAGTGATGTGAGGTGATGTGATGTGATTTGAGTGATGTGATGTGATGTGAGTGGTTTGAGTGATGTGAGGTGATGTGATGTGAGTGGTTTGTGTGATGTGAGGTGATGTGATGTGAGTGGTTTGAGTGATGTGAGGTGATGTGATGTGATGTGAGGAGTGGTTTGAGTGATGTGAGGTGATGTGATGTGAAGTGATGTGATGTGATGTGAGTGGTTTGAGTGATGTGAGGTGATGTGATGTGATGTGAGTGGTTTGAGTGGTTTGAGTGATGTGAGGTGATGTGAGTGGTTTGAGTGATGTGATGTGATGTGGTGATGTGAGGTGATGTGATGTGAGTGGTTTGAGTGATGTTAGGTGATGTGATGTGAGTGGTTTGAGTGATGTGAGTGGTTTGAGCGATGTGAGGTGATGTGATGTGAAGTGATGTGATGTGATGTGAGTGGTTTGAGTGATTTGAGTGATGTGATGTGATGTGATGTGAGTGGTTTGAGCGATTTGAGGTGATGTGATGTGCTGTGAGTGGTTTGAGTGATGTGAGGTGATGTGATGTGAAGTGATGTGATGTGATGTGAGTGGTTTGAGTGGTTTGAGTGATGTGAGGTGATGTGATGTGATGTGAGTGGTTTGAGTGATGTGAGGTGATGTGATGTGATGTGAGTGGTTTGAGTGATGTGAGGTGATGTGATGTGATGTGAGTGGTTTGAGTGATGTGAGGTGATGTGATGTGATGTGAGTGGTTTGAGTGATGTGAGGTGATGTGATGTGATGTGAGTGGTTTGAGTGATGTGAGGTGATGTGATGTGATGTGAGTGGTTTGAGTGATGTGAGGTGATGTGATGTGATGTGAGTGGTTTGAGTGATGTGAGGTGATGTGATGTGATGTGAGTGGTTTGAGTGATGTGAGGTGATGTGATGTGATGTGAGTGGTTTGAGTGATGTGAGGTGATGTGATGTGATGTGAGTGGTTTGAGTGATGTGAGGTGATGTGAGTGGTTTGAGTGACGAGAGTGGTTTCAGTGATGTGAGGTGTTGTGATGTGAAGTGATGTGATGTGATGGTGGTTTGAGTGATGTGAGGTGATGTGATGTGAGTGGTTAGAGCGATGTGAGGTGATGTGAAGTGATGTGAGTGGTTTGAGTGATGTGAGGTGAGTGAGTGGTTTGAGTGATGTGAGGTGATGTGAGTGGTTTGAGTGATGTGAGGTGATGTGATGTGGTGATGAGAGGTGATGTGATGTGAGTGGTTTGAGTGATGTGAGGTGATGTGATGTGAGTGGTTTGAGTGATGTGAGGTGATGTGATGTGAGTGGTTTGAGTGATGTGAGGTGATGTGATGTGAGTGGTTTGAGTGATGTGAGGTGATGTGATGTGATGTGAGTGGTTTGAGTGATGTGAGTGGTTTGAGTGATGTGATGTGATGTGAGTGGTTTGAGTGATGTGATGTGATATGATGTGAGTGGTTTGAGTGATGTGAGTGGTTTGAGTGATGTGATGTGATGTGAGTGGTTTGATTGAGTGATGTGATGTGATGTGAGTGGTTTGAGTGATGTGAGGTGATGTGAGTGGTTTGAGTGATGTGAGGTGATGTGATGTGGTGATGTGAGGTGATGTTATGTGAGTGGTTTGAGTGATGTGAGGTGATGTGATGTGAGTGGTTTGAGTGATGTGAGGTGATGTGATGTGAGTGGTTTGAGCGATGTGAGGTGATGTGATGTGATGTGAGTGGTTTGAGTGATGTGAGGTGATGTGATGTGATGTGAGTGGTTTGAGTGGTTTGAGTGATGTGAGGTGATGTGAGTGGTTTGAGTGATGTGATGTGAGTGGTTTGAGTGATGTGAGGTGATGTGATGTGAGTGGTTTGAGCGATGTGAGGTGATGTGATGTGATGTGAGTGGTTTGAGTGATGTGAGGTGATGTGATGTGCTGTGAGTGGTTTGAGTGATGTGAGGTGATGTGATGTGATGTGAGTGGTTTGAGTGATGTGAGGTGATGTGAGGTGATGTGATGTGATGTGAGTGGTTTGAGTGATGTGAGGTGATGTGAGTGGTTTGAGTGATGTGAGGTGATGTGATGTGGTGATGTGAGGTGATGTGATGTGAGTGCTTTGAGTGATGTGAGGTGATGTGATGTGAGTGGTTTGAGTGATGTGAGGTGATGTGATGTGAGTGGTTTGAGTGATGTGAGGTGATGTGATGTGAGTGGTTTGAGTGATGTGAGGTGATGTGATGTGAGTGGTTTGAGTGATGTGAGTGGTTTGAGTGATGTGAGGTGATGTGATGTGATGTGAGTGGTTTGAGTGATGTGATGTGATGTGATGTGAGTGGTTTGAGTGATGTGAGTGGTTTGAGTGATGTGAGTGGTTTGAGTGATGTGATGTGATGTGAGTGGTTTGAGTGATGTGACGTGATGTGAGTGGTTTGAGTGATGTGAGGTGATGTGATGTGAGTGGTTTGAGTGATGTGAGGTGATGTGATGTGAGTGGTTTGAGTGATGTGAGGTGATGTGATGTGAGTGGTTTGAGCGATGTGAGGTGATGTGATGTGATGTAATGTGAGTGGTTTGAGTGATGTGAGGTGATGTGATGTGCTGTGAGTGGTTTGAGTGATGTGAGGTGATGTGATGTGAGTGGTTTGAGTGATGCGATGTGATGTGGTGATGTGAGGTGATGTGATGTGAGTGGTTTGAGTGATGTGAGGTGATGTGATGTGATGTGAGTGGTTTGAGTGATGTGAGGTGATGTGATGTGGTGATGTGAGGTGATGTGATGTGAGTGGTTTGAGTGATGTGAGTGGTTTGAGTGATGTGAGTGGTTTGAGTGATGTGATGTGAGTGGTTTGAGTGATGTGAGGTGATGTGATGTGAGTGGTTTGAGTGATGTGAGGTGATGTGATGTGATGTGAGTGGTTTGAGTGATGTGAGGTGATGTGATGTGGTGATGTGAGGTGATGTGATGTGAGTGGTTTGAGCGATGTGAGGTGATGTGATGTGAAGTGATGTGATGTGATGTGAGTGGTTTGAGTGATTTGAGTGATGTGATGTGATGTGAGTGGTTTGAGTGATGTGAGGTGATGTGATGTGAGTGGTTTGAGCGATTTGAGGTGATGTGATGTGCTGTGAGTGGTTTGAGTGGTTTGAGTGATGTGAGGTGATGTGATGTGATGAGATTGGTTTGAGTGATGTGAGGTGATGTGATGTGATATGAGTGGTTTGAGTGATGTGAGGTGATGTGATGTGATGTGAGTGGTTTGAGTGATGTGAGGTGATGTGATGTGATGTGAGTGGTTTGAGTGATGTGAGGTGATGTGATGTGATGTGATATGAGTGGTTTGAGTGATGTGAGTCAGTGAGTGGTTTGAGTGATGTGAGGTGATGTGATGTGATGTGAGTGGTTTGAGTGATGTGAGTGGTTTCAGTGATGTGAGGTGTTGTGATGTGAAGTGATGTGATGTGATGGTGGTTTGAGTGATGTGAGGTGATGTGATGTGAGTGGTAAGAGCGATGTGAGGTGATGTGAAGTGATGTGAAGTGATGTGATGTGAGTGGTTTGAGTGATGTGAGGTGATGTGATGTGAGTGGTTTGAGTGATGTGAGGTGATGTGATGTGATGTGAGTGGTTTGAGTGATGTGAGTGGTTTGAGTGATGTGAGGTGATGTGATGTGATGTGAGTGGTTTGAGTGATGAGTGGTTTGAGTGATGTGAGTTGTTTGAGTGTTGTGAGTTGTTTGAGTGATGTGAAGTGATGTGATGTGATTTGAGTGATGTGATGTGATGTGAGTGGTTTGCGTGATGTGAGGTGATGTGATGTGAGTGGTTTGAGTGATGTGAGGTGATGTGATGTGATGTGATGTGATGTGAGTGGTTTGTGTGATGTGAGGTGATGTGATGTGAGTGGTTTGAGTGATGTGAGGTGATGTGATGTGATGTGAGGAGTGGTTTGAGTGATGTGAGGTGATGTGATGTGAAGTGATGTGATGTGATGTGAGTGGTTTGAGTGGTTTGAGTGATGTGAGGTGATGTGATGTGATGTGAGTGGTTTGAGTGATGTGAGGTGATGTGATGTGATGTGAGTGGTTTGAGTGATGTGAGGTGATGTGATGTGATGTGAGTGGTTTGAGTGATGTGAGGTGATGTGATGTGATGTGAGTGGTTTGAGTGATGTGAGGTGATGTGATGTGATGTGAGTGGTTTGAGTGATGTGAGGTGATGTGATGTGATGTGAGTGGTTTGAGTGATGTGAGGTGATGTGAGTGGTTTGAGTGATGTGAGGTGATGTGATGTGATGTGAGTGGTTTGAGTGATGAGAGTGGTTTCAGTGATGTGAGGTGTTGCGATGTGAAGTGATGTGATGTGATGGTGGTTTGAGTGATGTGAGGTGATGTGATGTGAGTGGTTAGAGCGATTTGAGGTGATGTGATGTGCTGTGAGTGGTTTGAGTGGTTTGAGTGATGTGAGGTGATGTGATGTGATGTGATTGGTTTGAGTGATGTGAGGTGATGTGATGTGATGTGAGTGGTTTGAGTGATGTGAGGTGATGTGATGTGATGTGATGTGATGTGAGTGGTTTGTGTGATGTGAGGTGATGTGATGTGAGTGGTTTGAGTGATGTGAGGTGATGTGATGTGATGTGAGTGGTTTGAGTGATGTGAGGTGATGTGATGTGATGTGAGTGGTTTGAGTGATGTGAGGTGATGTGATGTGATGTGAGTGGTTTGAGTGATGTGAGGTGATGTGATGTGATGTGAGTGGTTTGAGTGATGTGAGGTGATGTGATGTGATGTGAGTGGTTTGAGTGATGTGAGGTGATGTGATGTGATGTGAGTGGTTTGAGTGATGTGAGGTGATGTGAGTGGTTTGAGTGACGAGAGTGGTTTCAGTGATGTGAGGTGTTGTGATGTGAAGTGATGTGATGTGATGGTGGTTTGAGTGATGTGAGGTGATGTGATGTGAGTGGTTAGAGCGATGTGAGGTGATGTGAAGTGATGTGAGTGGTTTGAGTGATGTGAGGTGAGTGAGTGGTTTGAGTGATGTGAGGTGATGTGAGTGGTTTGAGTGATGTGAGGTGATGTGATGTGGTGATGAGAGGTGATGTGATGTGAGTGGTTTGAGTGATGTGAGGTGATGTGATGTGAGTGGTTTGAGTGATGTGAGGTGATGTGATGTGAGTGGTTTGAGTGATGTGAGGTGATGTGATGTGAGTGGTTTGAGTGATGTGAGGTGATGTGATGTGATGTGAGTGGTTTGAGTGATGTGAGTGGTTTGAGTGATGTGATGTGATGTGAGTGGTTTGAGTGATGTGATGTGATATGATGTGAGTGGTTTGAGTGATGTGAGTGGTTTGAGTGATGTGATGTGATGTGAGTGGTTTGATTGAGTGATGTGATGTGATGTGAGTGGTTTGAGTGATGTGAGGTGATGTGAGTGGTTTGAGTGATGTGAGGTGATGTGATGTGGTGATGTGAGGTGATGTTATGTGAGTGGTTTGAGTGATGTGAGGTGATGTGATGTGAGTGGTTTGAGTGATGTGAGGTGATGTGATGTGAGTGGTTTGAGCGATGTGAGGTGATGTGATGTGATGTGAGTGGTTTGAGTGATGTGAGGTGATGTGATGTGATGTGAGTGGTTTGAGTGGTTTGAGTGATGTGAGGTGATGTGAGTGGTTTGAGTGATGTGATGTGAGTGGTTTGAGTGATGTGAGGTGATGTGATGTGAGTGGTTTGAGCGATGTGAGGTGATGTGATGTGATGTGAGTGGTTTGAGTGATGTGAGGTGATGTGATGTGCTGTGAGTGGTTTGAGTGATGTGAGGTGATGTGATGTGATGTGAGTGGTTTGAGTGATGTGAGGTGATGTGAGGTGATGTGATGTGATGTGAGTGGTTTGAGTGATGTGAGGTGATGTGAGTGGTTTGAGTGATGTGAGGTGATGTGATGTGGTGATGTGAGGTGATGTGATGTGAGTGCTTTGAGTGATGTGAGGTGATGTGATGTGAGTGGTTTGAGTGATGTGAGGTGATGTGCTGTGAGTGGTTTGAGTGATGTGAGGTGATGTGATGTGAAGTGATGTGATGTGATGTGAGTGGTTTGAGTGATTTGAGTGATGTGAGGTGATGTGATGTGATGTGAGTGGTTTGAGTGATGTGATGTGATGTGATGTGAGTGGTTTGAGTGATGTGAGTGGTTTGAGTGATGTGAGTGGTTTGAGTGATGTGATGTGATGTGAGTGGTTTGAGTGATGTGACGTGATGTGAGTGGTTTGAGTGATGTGAGGTGATGTGATGTGAGTGGTTTGAGTGATGTGAGGTGATGTGATGTGAGTGGTTTGAGTGATGTGAGGTGATGTGATGTGAGTGGTTTGAGCGATGTGAGGTGATGTGATGTGATGTAATGTGAGTGGTTTGAGTGATGTGAGGTGATGTGATGTGCTGTGAGTGGTTTGAGTGATGTGAGGTGATGTGATGTGAGTGGTTTGAGTGATGCGATGTGATGTGGTGATGTGAGGTGATGTGATGTGAGTGGTTTGAGTGATGTGAGGTGATGTGATGTGATGTGAGTGGTTTGAGTGATGTGAGGTGATGTGATGTGGTGATGTGAGGTGATGTGATGTGAGTGGTTTGAGTGATGTGAGTGGTTTGAGTGATGTGAGTGGTTTGAGTGATGTGATGTGAGTGGTTTGAGTGATGTGAGGTGATGTGATGTGAGTGGTTTGAGTGATGTGAGGTGATGTGATGTGATGTGAGTGGTTTGAGTGATGTGAGGTGATGTGATGTGGTGATGTGAGGTGATGTGATGTGAGTGGTTTGAGTGATGTGAGTGGTTTGAGCGATGTGAGGTGATGTGATGTGAAGTGATGTGATGTGATGTGAGTGGTTTGAGTGATTTGAGTGATGTGATGTGATGTGAGTGGTTTGAGTGATGTGAGGTGATGTGATGTGAGTGGTTTGAGCGATTTGAGGTGATGTGATGTGCTGTGAGTGGTTTGAGTGGTTTGAGTGATGTGAGGTGATGTGATGTGATGAGATTGGTTTGAGTGATGTGAGGTGATGTGATGTGATATGAGTGGTTTGAGTGATGTGAGGTGATGTGATGTGATGTGAGTGGTTTGAGTGATGTGAGGTGATGTGATGTGATGTGAGTGGTTTGAGTGATGTGAGGTGATGTGATGTGATGTGATATGAGTGGTTTGAGTGATGTGAGTCAGTGAGTGGTTTGAGTGATGTGAGGTGATGTGATGTGATGTGAGTGGTTTGAGTGATGTGAGTGGTTTCAGTGATGTGAGGTGTTGTGATGTGAAGTGATGTGATGTGATGGTGGTTTGAGTGATGTGAGGTGATGTGATGTGAGTGGTAAGAGCGATGTGAGGTGATGTGAAGTGATGTGAAGTGATGTGATGTGAGTGGTTTGAGTGATGTGAGGTGATGTGATGTGAGTGGTTTGAGTGATGTGAGGTGATGTGATGTGATGTGAGTGGTTTGAGTGATGTGAGTGGTTTGAGTGATGTGAGGTGATGTGATGTGATGTGAGTGGTTTGAGTGATGAGTGGTTTGAGTGATGTGAGTTGTTTGAGTGTTGTGAGTTGTTTGAGTGATGTGAAGTGATGTGATGTGATTTGAGTGATGTGATGTGATGTGAGTGGTTTGAGTGATGTGAGGTGATGTGATGTGAGTGGTTTGAGTGATGTGAGGTGATGTGATGTGATGTGATGTGATGTGAGTGGTTTGTGTGATGTGAGGTGATGTGATGTGAGTGGTTTGAGTGATGTGAGGTGATGTGATGTGATGTGAGGAGTGGTTTGAGTGATGTGAGGTGATGTGATGTGAAGTGATGTGATGTGATGTGAGTGGTTTGAGTGGTTTGAGTGATGTGAGGTGATGTGATGTGATGTGAGTGGTTTGAGTGATGTGAGGTGATGTGATGTGATGTGAGTGGTTTGAGTGATGTGAGGTGATGTGATGTGATGTGAGTGGTTTGAGTGATGTGAGGTGATGTGATGTGATGTGAGTGGTTTGAGTGATGTGAGGTGATGTGATGTGATGTGAGTGGTTTGAGTGATGTGAGGTGATGTGATGTGATGTGAGTGGTTTGAGTGATGTGAGGTGATGTGAGTGGTTTGAGTGATGTGAGGTGATGTGATGTGATGTGAGTGGTTTGAGTGATGAGAGTGGTTTCAGTGATGTGAGGTGTTGCGATGTGAAGTGATGTGATGTGATGGTGGTTTGAGTGATGTGAGGTGATGTGATGTGAGTGGTTAGAGCGATTTGAGGTGATGTGATGTGCTGTGAGTGGTTTGAGTGGTTTGAGTGATGTGAGGTGATGTGATGTGATGTGATTGGTTTGAGTGATGTGAGGTGATGTGATGTGATGTGAGTGGTTTGAGTGATGTGAGGTGATGTGATGTGATGTGATGTGATGTGAGTGGTTTGTGTGATGTGAGGTGATGTGATGTGAGTGGTTTGAGTGATGTGAGGTGATGTGATGTGATGTGAGGAGTGGTTTGAGTGATGTGAGGTGAGTGATGTGAGGTGATGTGATGTGATGTGATGTGATGTGAGTGGTTTGTGTGATGTGAGGTGATGTGATGTGAGTGGTTTGAGTGATGTGAGGTGATGTGATGTGATGTGAGGAGTGGTTTGAGTGATGTGAGGTGATGTGATGTGAAGTGATGTGATATGATGTGTGTGGTTTGAGTGATGTGAGGTGATGTGATGTGATGTGAGTGGTTTGAGTGGTTTGAGTGATGTGAGGTGATGTGAGTGGTTTGAGTGATGTGATGTGATGTGGTGATGTGAGGTGATGTGATGTGAGTGGTTTGAGTGATGTTAGGTGATGTGATGTGAGTGGTTTAAGTGATGTGAGTGGTTTGAGCGATGTGAGGTGATGTGATGTGAAGTGATGTGATGTGATGTGAGTGGTTTGAGTGATTTGAGTGATGTGATGTGATGTGATGTGAGTGGTTTGAGCGATTTGAGGTGATGTGATGTGCTGTGAGTGGTTTGAGTGATGTGAGGTGATGTGATGTGAAGTGATGTGATGTGATGTGAGTGGTTTGAGTGGTTTGAGTGATGTGAGGTGATGTGATGTGATGTGAGTGGTTTGAGTGATGTGAGGTGATGTGATGTGATGTGAGTGGTTTGAGTGATGTGAGGTGATGTGATGTGATGTGAGTGGTTTGAGTGATGTGAGGTGATGTGATGTGATGTGAGTGGTTTGAGTGATGTGAGGTGATGTGATGTGATGTGAGTGGTTTGAGTGATGTGAGGTGATGTGATGTGATGTGAGTGGTTTGAGTGATGTGAGGTGATGTGAGTGGTTTGAGTGATGTGAGGTGATGTGATGTGATGTGAGTGGTTTGAGTGATGAGAGTGGTTTCAGTGATGTGAGGTGTTGTGATGTGAAGTGATGTGATGTGATGTGAGTGGTTTGAGTGATGTGAGGTGATGTGATGTGATGTGAGTGGTTTGAGTGATGTGATGTGATGTGAGTGGTTTGAGTGATGTGAGGTGATGTGATGTGATGTGAGTGGTTTGAGTGATGTGAGGTGATGTGATGTGATGTGAGTGGTTAGAGCGATGTGAGGTGATGTGAAGTGATGTGAGTGGTTTGAGTGATGTGAGGTGAGTGAGTGGTTTGAGTGATGTGAGGTGATGTGATGTGATTTGAGTGATGTGATGTGATGTGATGTGATTTGAGTGATGTGATGTGAGGTGATGTGATGTGAGTGGTTTGAGTGATGTGAGGTGATGTGATGTGATGTGAGTGGTTTGAGTGATGTGAGTGGTTTGAGTGATGTGAGGTGATATGATGTGATGTGAGTGGTTTGAGTGATGTGATGTGATATGATGTGAGTGGTTTGAGTGATGTGAGTGGTTTGAGTGATGTGATGTGATGTGAGTGGTTTGAGTGATGTGAGGTGATGTGAGTGGTTTGAGTGATGTGAGGTGATGTGATGTGGTGATGTGAGGTGATGTGATGTGAGTGGTTTGAGTGATGTGAGGTGATGTGATGTGAGTGGTTTGAGTGATGTGAGTGGTTTGAGTGATGTGAGGTGATGTGATGTGAGTGGTTTGAGTGATGTGAGGTGATGTGATGTGAGTGGTTTGAGTGATGTGAGTGGTTTGAGTGATGTGAGGTGATGTGATGTGATGTGAGTGGTTTGAGTGATGTGATGTGATGTGATGTGAGTGGTTTGAGTGATGTGAGTGGTTTGAGTGATGTGATGTGATGTGAGTGGTTTGAGTGATGTGACGTGATGTGAGTGGTTTGAGTGATGTGAGGTGATGTGATGTGAGTGGTTTGAGTGATGTGAGGTGATGTGATGTGAGTGGTTTGAGTGATGTGAGGTGATGTGATGTGAGTGGTTTGAGCGATGTGAGGTGATGTGATGTGATGTGAGTGGTTTGAGTGATGTGAGGTGATGTGATGTGAGTGGTTTGAGCGATTTGAGGTGATGTGATGTGCTGTGAGTGGTTTGAGTGATGTGAGGTGATGTGATGTGAAGTGATGTGATGTGATGTGAGTGGTTTGAGTGGTTTGAGTGATGTGAGGTGATGTGATGTGATGTGAGTGGTTTGAGTGATGTGAGGTGATGTGATGTGATGTGAGTGGTTTGAGTGATGTGAGGTGATGTGATGTGATGTGAGTGGTTTGAGTGATGTGAGGTGATGTGATGTGATGTGAGTGGTTTGAGTGATGTGAGGTGATGTGATGTGATGTGAGTGGTTTGAGTGATGTGAGGTGATGTGATGTGATGTGAGTGGTTTGAGTGATGTGAGGTGATGTGAGTGGTTTGAGTGATGTGAGGTGATGTGATGTGATGTGAGTGGTTTGAGTGATGAGAGTGGTTTCAGTGATGTGAGGTGTTGTGATGTGAAGTGATGTGATGTGATGGTGGTTTGAGTGATGTGAGGTGATGTGATGTGAGTGGTTAGAGCGATGTGAGGTGATGTGAAGTGATGTGAGTGGTTTGAGTGATGTGAGGTGAGTGAGTGGTTTGAGTGATGTGAGGTGATGTGATGTGATTTGAGTGATGTGATGTGATGTGAGTGGTTTGAGTGATGTGAGGTGATGTGATGTGAGTGGTTTGAGTGATGTGAGGTGATGTGATGTGATGTGATGTGATGTGAGTGGTTTGTGTGATGTGAGGTGATGTGATGTGAGTGGTTTGAGTGATGTGAGGTGATGTGATGTGATGTGAGGAGTGGTTTGAGTGATGTGAGGTGATGTGATGTGAAGTGATGTGATGTGATGTGAGTGGTTTGAGTGATGTGAGGTGATGTGATGTGATGTGAGTGGTTTGAGTGGTTTGAGTGATGTGAGGTGATGTGAGTGGTTTGAGTGATGTGATGTGATGTGGTGATGTGAGGTGATGTGATGTGAGTGGTTTGAGTGATGTTAGGTGATGTGATGTGAGTGGTTTGAGTGATGTGAGTGGTTTGAGCGATGTGAGGTGATGTGAAGTGATGTGAGTGGTTTGAGTGATGTGAGGTGAGTGAGTGGTTTGAGTGATGTGAGGTGATGTGAGTGGTTTGAGTGATGTGAGGTGATGTGATGTGGTGATGAGAGGTGATGTGATGTGAGTGGTTTGAGTGATGTGAGGTGATGTGATGTGAGTGGTTTGAGTGATGTGAGGTGATGTGATGTGAGTGGTTTGAGTGATGTGAGGTGATGTGATGTGAGTGGTTTGAGTGATGTGAGGTGATGTGATGTGATGTGAGTGGTTTGAGTGATGTGAGTGGTTTGAGTGATGTGAGGTGATATGATGTGATGTGAGTGGTTTGAGTGATGTGATGTGATATGATGTGAGTGGTTTGAGTGATGTGAGTGGTTTGAGTGATGTGATGTGATGTGAGTGGTTTGAGTGATGTGAGGTGATGTGAGTGGTTTGAGTGATGTGAGGTGATGTGATGTGGTGATGTGAGGTGATGTGATGTGAGTGGTTTGAGTGATGTGAGGTGATGTGATGTGAGTGGTTTGAGTGATGTGAGGTGATGTGATGTGAGTGGTTTGAGTGATGTGAGGTGATGTGATGTGAGTGGTTTGAGTGATGTGAGGTGATGTGATGTGAGTGGTTTGAGTGATGTGAGTGGTTTGAGTGATGTGAGGTGATGTGATGTGATGTGAGTGGTTTGAGTGATGTGATGTGATGTGATGTGAGTGGTTTGAGTGATGTGAGTGGTTTGAGTGATGTGATGTGATGTGAGTGGTTTGAGTGATGTGACGTGATGTGAGTGGTTTGAGTGATGTGAGGTGATGTGATGTGAGTGGTTTGAGTGATGTGAGGTGATGTGATGTGAGTGGTTTGAGTGATGTGAGGTGATGTGATGTGAGTGGTTTGAGCGATGTGAGGTGATGTGATGTGATGTGAGTGGTTTGAGTGATGTGAGGTGATGTGATGTGCTGTGAGTGGTTTGAGTGATGTGAGGTGATGTGATGTGAGTGGTTTGAGTGATGCGATGTGATGTGGTGATGTGGTGATGTGTTGAGTGATGTGAGGTGATGTGATGTGAGTGGTTTGAGTGATGTGAGGTGATGTGATGTGAGTGGTTTGAGTGATGTGAGGTGATGTGATGTGAGTGGTTTGAGTGATGTGAGGTGATGTGATGTGGTGATGTGAGGTGATGTGATGTGAGTGGTTTGAGTGATGTGAGGTGATGTGATGTGAGTGGTTTGAGTGATGTGAGGTGATGTGATGTGAGTGGTTTGAGTGATGTGAGGTGATGTGATGTGAGTGGTTTGAGTGATGTGAGGTGATGTGATGTGAGTGGTTTGAGTGATGTGAGTGGTTTGAGTGATGAGAGGTGATGTGATGTGATGTGAGTGGTTTGAGTGATGTGATGTGATGTGATGTGAGTGGTTTGAGTGATGTGAGTGGTTTGAGTGATGTGATGTGATGTGAGTGGTTTGAGTGATGTGACGTGATGTGAGTGGTTTGAGTGATGTGAGGTGATGTGATGTGAGTGGTTTGAGTGATGTGAGGTGATGTGATGTGAGTGGTTTGAGTGATGTGAGGTGATGTGATGTGAGTGGTTTGAGTGATGTGAGGTGATGTGATGTGATGTGAGTGGTTTGAGTGATGTGAGGTGATGTGATGTGCTGTGAGTGGTTTGAGTGATGTGAGGTGATGTGATGTGAGTGGTTTGAGTGATGCGATGTGATGTGGTGATTTGTTGAGTGATGTGAGGTGATGTGATGTGAGTGGTTTGAGTGATGTGAGGTGATGTGATGTGAGTGGTTTGAGTGATGTGAGGTGATGTGATGTGAGTGGTTTGAGCGATGTGAGGTGATGTGATGTGATGTGAGTGGTTTGAGTGATGTGAGGTGATGTGATGTGCTGTGAGTGGTTTGAGTGATGTGAGGTGATGTGATGTGAGTGGTTTGAGTGATGCGATGTGATGTGGTGATGTGAGGTGATGTGATGTGAGTGGTTTGAGTGATGTGAGGTGATGTGATGTGATGTGAGTGGTTTGAGTGATGTGAGGTGATGTGATGTGATGTGAGTGGTTTGAGTGATGTGAGGTGATGTGATGTGCTGTGAGTGGTTTGAGTGATGTGAGGTGATGTGATGTGAGTGGTTTGAGTGATGCGATGTGATGTGGTGATGTGTTGAGTGATGTGAGGTGATGTGATGTGAGTGGTTTGAGTGATGTGAGGTGATGTGATGTGAGTGGTTTGAGTGATGTGAGGTGATGTGATGTGAGTGGTTTGAGCGATGTGAGGTGATGTGATGTGATGTGAGTGGTTTGAGTGATGTGAGGTGATGTGATGTGCTGTGAGTGGTTTGAGTGATGTGAGGTGATGTGATGTGAGTGGTTTGAGTGATGCGATGTGATGTGGTGATGTGAGGTGATGTGATGTGAGTGGTTTGAGTGATGTGAGGTGATGTGATGTGATGTGAGTGGTTTGAGTGATGTGAGGTGATGTGATGTGGTGATGTGAGGTGATGTGATGTGAGTGGTTTGAGTGATGTTAGGTGATGTGATGTGAGTGTTTTGAGTGATGTGAGTGGTTTGAGCGATGTGAGGTGATGTGATGTGAAGTGATGTGATGTGATGTGAGTGGTTTGAGTGATTTGAGTGATGTGATGTGATGTGATGTGAGTGGTTTGAGTGATGTGAGGTGATGTGATATGAGTGGTTTGAGCGATTTGAGGTGATGTGATGTGCTGTGAGTGGTTTGAGTGATGTGAGGTGATGTGATGTGAAGTGATGTGATGTGATGTGAGTGGTTTGAGTGGTTTGAGTGATGTGAGGTGATGTGATGTGATGTGAGTGGTTTGAGTGATGTGAGGTGATGTGATGTGATGTGAGTGGTTTGAGTGATGTGAGGTGATGTGATGTGATGTGAGTGGTTTGAGTGATGTGAGGTGATGTGATGTGATGTGAGTGGTTTGAGTGATGTGAGGTGATGTGATGTGATGTGAGTGGTTTGAGTGATGTGAGGTGATGTGATGTGATGTGAGTGGTTTGAGTGATGTGAGGTGATGTGAGTGGTTTGAGTGATGTGAGGTGATGTGATGTGATGTGAGTGGTTTGAGTGATGAGAGTGGTTTCAGTGATGTGAGGTGTTGTGATGTGAAGTGATGTGATGTGATGGTGGTTTGAGTTATGTGAGGTGATGTGATGTGAGTGGTTAGAGCGATGTGAGGTGATGTGAAGTGATGTGAGTGGTTTGAGTGATGTGAGGTGATGTGATGTGATGTGAGTGGTTTGAGTGATGTGAGGTGATGTGATGTGATGTGAGTGGTTTGAGTGATGTGAGGTGATGTGATGTGATGTGAGTGGTTTGAGTGATGTGAGGTGATGTGAGTGGTTTGAGTGATGTGAGGTGATGTGATGTGATGTGAGTGGTTTGAGTGATGAGAGTGGTTTCAGTGATGTGAGGTGTTGTGATGTGAAGTGATGTGATGTGATGGTGGTTTGAGTGATGTGAGGTGATGTGATGTGAGTGGTTTGAGTGATGTGAGGTGATGTGATGTGATGTGATGTGATGTGAGTGGTTTGTGTGATGTGAGGTGATGTGATATGAGTGGTTTGAGTGATTTGAGTGATGTGATGTGATGTGATGTGAGTGGTTTGAGCGATTTGAGGTGATGTGATGTGCTGTGAGTGGTTTGAGTGATGTGAGGTGATGTGATGTGAAGTGATGTGATGTGATGTGAGTGGTTTGAGTGGTTTGAGTGATGTGAGGTGATGTGATGTGATGTGAGTGGTTTGAGTGATGTGAGGTGATGTGATGTGATGTGAGTGGTTTGAGTGATGTGAGGTGATGTGATGTGATGTGAGTGGTTTGAGTGATGTGAGGTGATGTGATGTGATGTGAGTGGTTTGAGTGATGTGAGGTGATGTGATGTGATGTGAGTGGTTTGAGTGATGTGAGGTGATGTGATGTGATGTGAGTGGTTTGAGTGATGTGAGGTTATGTGAGTGGTTTGAGTGATGTGAGGTGATGTGATGTGATGTGAGTGGTTTGAGTGATGAGAGTGGTTTCAGTGATGTGAGGTGTTGTGATGTGAAGTGATGTGATGTGATGGTGGTTTGAGTGATGTGAGGTGATGTGATGTGAGTGGTTAGAGCGATGTGAGGTGATGTGAAGTGATGTGAGTGGTTTGAGTGATGTGAGGTGAGTGAGTGGTTTGAGTGATGTGAGGTGATGTGAGTGGTTTGAGTGATGTGAGGTGATGTGATGTGGTGATGAGAGGTGATTTGATGTGAGTGGTTTGAGTGATGTGAGGTGATGTGATGTGATGTGAGTGGTTTGAGTGATGTGAGGTGATGTGATGTGATGTGAGTGGTTTGAGTGATGTGAGGTGATGTGATGTGATGTGAGTGGTTTGAGTGATGTGAGGTGATGTGATGTGATGTGATATGAGTGGTTTGAGTGATGTGAGGTGATGTGAGTGGTTTGAGTGATGTGAGGTGATGTGATGTGATGTGAGTGGTTTGAGTGATGTGAGTGGTTTCAGTGATGTGAGGTGTTGTGATGTGAAGTGATGTGATGTGAGTGGTTAGAGCGATGTGAGGTGATGTGAAGTGATGTGAAGTGATGTGATGTGAGTGGTTTGAGTGATGTGAGGTGATGTGATGTGAGTGGTTTGAGTGATGTGAGGTGATGTGATGTGATGTGAGTGGTTTGAGTGATGTGAGTGGTTTGAGTGATGTGAGGTGATGTGATGTGATGTGAGTGGTTTGAGTGATGAGTGGTTTGAGTGATGTGAGTTGTTTGAGTGATGTGAGTTGTTTGAGTGATGTGAAGTGATGTGATGTGATTTGAGTGATGTGATGTGATGTGAGTGGTTTGAGTGATGTGAGGTGATGTGATGTGAGTGGTTTGAGTGATGTGAGGTGATGTGATGTGATGTGATGTGATGTGAGTTGTTTGTGTGATGTGAGGTGATGTGATGTGAGTGGTTTGAGTGATGTGAGGTGATGTGATGTGATGTGAGGAGTGGTTTGAGTGATGTGAGGTGATGTGATGTGAAGTGATGTGATGTGAAGTGATGTGATGTGATGTGAGTGGTTTGAGTGATGTGAGGTGATGTGATGTGATGTGAGTGGTTTGAGTGGTTTGAGTGATGTGAGGTGATGTGAGTGGTTTGAGTGATGTGATGTGATGTGATGTGGTGATGTGAGGTGATGTGATGTGAGTGGTTTGAGTGATGTTAGGTGATGTGATGTGAGTGTTTTGAGTGATGTGAGTGGTTTGAGCGATGTGAGGTGATGTGATGTGAAGTGATGTGATGTGATGTGAGTGGTTTGAGTGATTTGAGTGATGTGATGTGATTGGTTTGAGTGATGTGAGGTGATGTGATGTGATGTGAGTGGTTTGAGTGATGTGAGGTGATGTGATGTGATGTGAGTGGTTTGAGTGATGTGAGGTGATGTGATGTGATGTGAGTGGTTTGAGTGATGTGAGGTGATGTGATGTGATGTGATATGAGTGGTTTGAGTGATGTGAGGTGATGTGAGTGGTTTGAGTGATGTGAGGTGATGTGATGTGATGTGAGTGGTTTGAGTGATGTGAGTGGTTTCAGTGATGTGAGGTGTTGTGATGTGAAGTGATGTGATGTGATGGTGGTTTGAGTGATGTGAGGTGATGTGATGTGAGTGGTTAGAGCGATGTGAGGTGATGTGAAGTGATGTGAAGTGATGTGATGTGAGTGGTTTGAGTGATGTGAGGTGATGTGATGTGAGTGGTTTGAGTGATGTGAGGTGATGTGATGTGATGTGAGTGGTTTGAGTGATGTGAGTGGTTTGAGTGATGTGAGGTGATGTGATGTGATGTGAGTGGTTTGAGTGATGAGAGTGGTTTGAGTGATGAGTGGTTTGAGTGATGTGAGTTGTTTGAGTGATGTGAGTTGTTTGAGTGATGTGAAGTGATGTGATGTGATTTGAGTGATGTGATGTGATGTGAGTGGTTTGAGTGATGTGATTTGATGTGATGTGAGTGGTTTGAGTGATGTGAGGTGATGTGATGTGATGTGATGTGATGTGAGTGGTTTGTGTGATGTGAGGTGATGTGATGTGAGTGGTTTGAGTGATGTGAGGTGATGTGATGTGAGTGGTTTGAGTGATGTGAGGTGATGTGATGTGATGTGAGGAGTGGTTTGAGTGATGTGAGGTGATGTGATGTGAAGTGATGTGATGTGATGTGAGTGGTTTGAGTGATGTGAGGTGATGTGATGTGATGTGAGTGGTTTGAGTGGTTTGAGTGATGTGAGGTGATGTGAGTGGTTTGAGTGATGTGATGTGATGTGGTGATGTGAGGTGATGTGATGTGAGTGGTTTGAGTGATGTTAGGTGATGTGATGTGAGTGTTTTGAGTGATGTGAGTGGTTTGAGCGATGTGAGGTGATGTGATGTGAAGTGATGTGATGTGATGTGAGTGGTTTGAGTGATTTGAGTGATGTGATGTGATGTGATGTGAGTGGTTTGAGTGATGTGAGGTGATGTGATGTGAGTGGTTTGAGCGATTTGAGGTGATGTGATGTGCTGTGAGTGGTTTGAGTGATGTGAGGTGATGTGATGTGAAGTGATGTGATGTGATGTGAGTGGTTTGAGTGGTTTGAGTGATGTGAGGTGATGTGATGTGATGTGAGTGGTTTGAGTGATGTGAGGTGATGTGATGTGATGTGAGTGGTTTGAGTGATGTGAGGTGATGTGATGTGATGTGAGTGGTTTGAGTGATGTGAGGTGATGTGATGTGATGTGAGTGGTTTGAGTGATGTGAGGTGATGTGATGTGAGTGGTTTGAGTGATGTGAGGTGATGTGATGTGATGTGAGTGGTTTGAGTGATGTGAGGTGATGTGAGTGGTTTGAGTGATGTGAGGTGATGTGATGTGATGTGAGTGGTTTGAGTGATGAGAGTGGTTTCAGTGATGTGAGGTGTTGTGATGTGAAGTGATGTGATGTGATGGTGGTTTGAGTGATGTGAGGTGATGTGATGTGAGTGGTTAGAGCGATGTGAGGTGATGTGAAGTGATGTGAGTGGTTTGAGTGATGTGAGGTGAGTGAGTGGTTTGAGTGATGTGAGGTGATGTGATGTGATTTGAGTGATGTGATGTGATGTGAGTGGTTTGAGTGATGTGAGGTGATGTGATGTGAGTGGTTTGTGTGATGTGAGGTGATGTGATGTGAGTGGTTTGAGTGATGTGAGGTGATGTGATGTGATGTGAGGAGTGGTTTGAGTGATGTGAGGTGATGTGATGTGAAGTGATGTGATGTGATGTGAGTGGTTTGAGTGATGTGAGGTGATGTGATGTGATGTGAGTGGTTTGAGTGGTTTGAGTGATGTGAGGTGATGTGAGTGGTTTGAGTGATGTGATGTGATGTGGTGATGTGAGGTGATGTGATGTGAGTGGTTTGAGTGATGTTAGGTGATGTGATGTGAGTGGTTTGAGTGATGTGAGTGGTTTGAGCGATGTGAGGTGATGTGATGTGAAGTGATGTGATGTGATGTGAGTGGTTTGAGTGATTTGAGTGATGTGATGTGATGTGATGTGAGTGGTTTGAGCGATTTGAGGTGATGTGATGTGCTGTGAGTGGTTTGAGTGATGTGAGGTGATGTGATGTGAAGTGATGTGATGTGATGTGAGTGGTTTGAGTGGTTTGAGTGATGTGAGGTGATGTGATGTGATGTGAGTGGTTTGAGTGATGTGAGGTGATGTGATGTGATGTGAGTGGTTTGAGTGATGTGAGGTGATGTGATGTGATGTGAGTGGTTTGAGTGATGTGAGGTGATGTGATGTGATGTGAGTGGTTTGAGTGATGTGAGGTGATGTGATGTGATGTGAGTGGTTTGAGTGATGTGAGGTGATGTGATGTGATGTGAGTGGTTTGAGTGATGTGAGGTGATGTGATGTGATGTGAGTGGTTTGAGTGATGTGAGGTGATGTGATGTGATGTGAGTGGTTTGAGTGATGTGAGGTGATGTGATGTGATGTGAGTGGTTTGAGTGATGTGAGGTGATGTGATGTGATGTGAGTGGTTTGAGTGATGTGAGGTGATGTGAGTGGTTTGAGTGACGAGAGTGGTTTCAGTGATGTGAGGTGTTGTGATGTGAAGTGATGTGATGTGATGGTGGTTTGAGTGATGTGAGGTGATGTGATGTGAGTGGTTAGAGCGATGTGAGGTGATGTGAAGTGATGTGAGTGGTTTGAGTGATGTGAGGTGAGTGAGTGGTTTGAGTGATGTGAGGTGATGTGAGTGGTTTGAGTGATGTGAGGTGATGTGATGTGGTGATGAGAGGTGATGTGATGTGAGTGGTTTGAGTGATGTGAGGTGATGTGATGTGAGTGGTTTGAGTGATGTGAGGTGATGTGATGTGAGTGGTTTGAGTGATGTGAGGTGATGTGATGTGAGTGGTTTGAGTGATGTGAGGTGATGTGATGTGATGTGAGTGGTTTGAGTGATGTGAGTGGTTTGAGTGATGTGATGTGATGTGAGTGGTTTGAGTGATGTGATGTGATATGATGTGAGTGGTTTGAGTGATGTGAGTGGTTTGAGTGATGTGATGTGATGTGAGTGGTTTGATTGAGTGATGTGATGTGATGTGAGTGGTTTGAGTGATGTGAGGTGATGTGAGTGGTTTGAGTGATGTGAGGTGATGTGATGTGGTGATGTGAGGTGATGTTATGTGAGTGGTTTGAGTGATGTGAGGTGATGTGATGTGAGTGGTTTGAGTGATGTGAGGTGATGTGATGTGAGTGGTTTGAGCGATGTGAGGTGATGTGATGTGATGTGAGTGGTTTGAGTGATGTGAGGTGATGTGATGTGATGTGAGTGGTTTGAGTGGTTTGAGTGATGTGAGGTGATGTGAGTGGTTTGAGTGATGTGATGTGAGTGGTTTGAGTGATGTGAGGTGATGTGATGTGAGTGGTTTGAGCGATGTGAGGTGATGTGATGTGAGTGGTTTGAGTGATGTGAGGTGATGTGATGTGCTGTGAGTGGTTTGAGTGATGTGAGGTGATGTGATGTGATGTGAGTGGTTTGAGTGATGTGAGGTGATGTGAGGTGATGTGATGTGATGTGAGTGGTTTGAGTGATGTGAGGTGATGTGAGTGGTTTGAGTGATGTGAGGTGATGTGATGTGGTGATGTGAGGTGATGTGATGTGAGTGCTTTGAGTGATGTGAGGTGATGTGATGTGAGTGGTTTGAGTGATGTGAGGTGATGTGATGTGAGTGGTTTGAGTGATGTGAGGTGATGTGATGTGAGTGGTTTGAGTGATGTGAGGTGATGTGATGTGAGTGGTTTGAGTGATGTGAGTGGTTTGAGTGATGTGAGGTGATGTGATGTGATGTGAGTGGTTTGAGTGATGTGATGTGATGTGATGTGAGTGGTTTGAGTGATGTGAGTGGTTTGAGTGATGTGAGTGGTTTGAGTGATGTGATGTGATGTGAGTGGTTTGAGTGATGTGACGTGATGTGAGTGGTTTGAGTGATGTGAGGTGATGTGATGTGAGTGGTTTGAGTGATGTGAGGTGATGTGATGTGAGTGGTTTGAGTGATGTGAGGTGATGTGATGTGAGTGGTTTGAGCGATGTGAGGTGATGTGATGTGATGTAATGTGAGTGGTTTGAGTGATGTGAGGTGATGTGATGTGCTGTGAGTGGTTTGAGTGATGTGAGGTGATGTGATGTGAGTGGTTTGAGTGATGCGATGTGATGTGGTGATGTGAGGTGATGTGATGTGAGTGGTTTGAGTGATGTGAGGTGATGTGATGTGATGTGAGTGGTTTGAGTGATGTGAGGTGATGTGATGTGGTGATGTGAGGTGATGTGATGTGAGTGGTTTGAGTGATGTGAGTGGTTTGAGTGATGTGAGTGGTTTGAGTGATGTGATGTGAGTGGTTTGAGTGATGTGAGGTGATGTGATGTGAGTGGTTTGAAAGATGTGAGGTGATGTGATGTGATGTGAGTGGTTTGAGTGATGTGAGGTGATGTGATGTGGTGATGTGAGGTGATGTGATGTGAGTGGTTTGGGTGATGTGAGTGGTTTGAGCGATGTGAGGTGATGTGATGTGAAGTGATGTGATGTGATGTGAGTGGTTTGAGTGATTTGAGTGATGTGATGTGATGTGAGTGGTTTGAGTGATGTGAGGTGATGTGATGTGAGTGGTTTGTGCGATTTGAGGTGATGTGATGTGCTGTGAGTGGTTTGAGTGGTTTGAGTGATGTGAGGTGATGTGATGTGATGAGATTGGTTTGAGTGATGTGAGGTGATGTGATGTGATATGAGTGGTTTGAGTGATGTGAGGTGATGTGATGTGATGTGAGTGGTTTGAGTGATGTGAGGTGATGTGATGTGATGTGAGTGGTTTGAGTGATGTGAGGTGATGTGATGTGATGTGATATGAGTGGTTTGAGTGATGTGAGTCAGTGAGTGGTTTGAGTGATGTGAGGTGATGTGATGTGATGTGAGTGGTTTGAGTGATGTGAGTGGTTTCAGTGATGTGAGGTGTTGTGATGTGAAGTGATGTGATGTGATGGTGGTTTGAGTGATGTGAGGTGATGTGATGTGAGTGGTAAGAGCGATGTGAGGTGATGTGAAGTGATGTGAAGTGATGTGATGTGAGTGGTTTGAGTGATGTGAGGTGATGTGATGTGAGTGGTTTGAGTGATGTGAGGTGATGTGATGTGATGTGAGTGGTTTGAGTGATGTGAGTGGTTTGAGTGATGTGAGGTGATGTGATGTGATGTGAGTGGTTTGAGTGATGAGTGGTTTGAGTGATGTGAGTTGTTTGAGTGTTGTGAGTTGTTTGAGTGATGTGAAGTGATGTGATGTGATTTGAGTGATGTGATGTGATGTGAGTGGTTTGAGTGATGTGAGGTGATGTGATGTGAGTGGTTTGAGTGATGTGAGGTGATGTGATGTGATGTGATGTGATGTGAGTGGTTTGTGTGATGTGAGGTGATGTGATGTGAGTGGTTTGAGTGATGTGAGGTGATGTGATGTGATGTGAGGAGTGGTTTGAGTGATGTGAGGTGATGTGATGTGAAGTGATGTGATGTGATGTGAGTGGTTTGAGTGGTTTGAGTGATGTGAGGTGATGTGATGTGATGTGAGTGGTTTGAGTGATGTGAGGTGATGTGATGTGATGTGAGTGGTTTGAGTGATGTGAGGTGATGTGATGTGATGTGAGTGGTTTGAGTGATGTGAGGTGATGTGATGTGATGTGAGTGGTTTGAGTGATGTGAGGTGATGTGATGTGATGTGAGTGGTTTGAGTGATGTGAGGTGATGTGATGTGATGTGAGTGGTTTGAGTGATGTGAGGTGATGTGAGTGGTTTGAGTGATGTGAGGTGATGTGATGTGATGTGAGTGGTTTGAGTGATGAGAGTGGTTTCAGTGATGTGAGGTGTTGCGATGTGAAGTGATGTGATGTGATGGTGGTTTGAGTGATGTGAGGTGATGTGATGTGAGTGGTTAGAGCGATTTGAGGTGATGTGATGTGCTGTGAGTGGTTTGAGTGGTTTGAGTGATGTGAGGTGATGTGATGTGATGTGATTGGTTTGAGTGATGTGAGGTGATGTGATGTGATGTGAGTGGTTTGAGTGATGTGAGGTGATGTGATGTGATGTGATGTGATGTGAGTGGTTTGTGTGATGTGAGGTGATGTGATGTGAGTGGTTTGAGTGATGTGAGGTGATGTGATGTGATGTGAGGAGTGGTTTGAGTGATGTGAGGTGAGTGATGTGAGGTGATGTGATGTGATGTGATGTGATGTGAGTGGTTTGTGTGATGTGAGGTGATGTGATGTGAGTGGTTTGAGAGATGTGAGGTGATGTGATGTGATGTGAGGAGTGGTTTGAGTGATGTGAGGTGATGTGATGTGAAGTGATGTGATATGATGTGAGTGGTTTGAGTGATGTGAGGTGATGTGATGTGATGTGAGTGGTTTGAGTGGTTTGAGTGATGTGAGGTGATGTGAGTGGTTTGAGTGATGTGATGTGATGTGGTGATGTGAGGTGATGTGATGTGAGTGGTTTGAGTGATGTTAGGTGATGTGATGTGAGTGGTTTAAGTGATGTGAGTGGTTTGAGCGATGTGAGGTGATGTGATGTGAAGTGATGTGATGTGATGTGAGTGGTTTGAGTGATTTGAGTGATGTGATGTGATGTGATGTGAGTGGTTTGAGCGATTTGAGGTGATGTGATGTGCTGTGAGTGGTTTGAGTGATGTGAGGTGATGTGATGTGAAGTGATGTGATGTGATGTGAGTGGTTTGAGTGGTTTGAGTGATGTGAGGTGATGTGATGTGATGTGAGTGGTTTGAGTGATGTGAGGTGATGTGATGTGATGTGAGTGGTTTGAGTGATGTGAGGTGATGTGATGTGATGTGAGTGGTTTGAGTGATGTGAGGTGATGTGATGTGATGTGAGTGGTTTGAGTGATGTGAGGTGATGTGATGTGATGTGAGTGGTTTGAGTGATGTGAGGTGATGTGATGTGATGTGAGTGGTTTGAGTGATGTGAGGTGATGTGAGTGGTTTGAGTGATGTGAGGTGATGTGATGTGATGTGAGTGGTTTGAGTGATGAGAGTGGTTTCAGTGATGTGAGGTGTTGTGATGTGAAGTGATGTGATGTGATGGTGGTTTGAGTGATGTAAGGTGATGTGATGTGAGTGGTTAGAGCGATGTGAGGTGATGTGAAGTGATGTGAGTGGTTTGAGTGATGTGAGGTGAGTGAGTGGTTTGAGTGATGTGAGGTGATGTGAGTGGTTTGAGTGATGTGAGGTGATGTGATGTGGTGATGAGAGGTGATGTGATGTGAGTGGTTTGAGTGATGTGAGGTGATGTGATGTGAGTGGTTTGAGTGATGTGAGGTGATGTGATGTGATGTGAGTGGTTTGAGTGATGTGAGGTGATGTGAGTGGTTTGAGTGATGTGAGGTGATGTGATGTGGTGATGTGAGGTGATGTGATGTGAGTGGTTTGAGTGATGTGAGGTGATGTGATGTGAGTGGTTTGAGTGATGTGAGGTGATGTGATGTGAGTGGTTTGAGTGATGTGAGGTGATGTGATGTGAGTGGTTTGAGTGATGTGAGTGGTTTGAGTGATGTGAGGTGATGTGATGTGATGTGAGTGGTTTGAGTGATGTGAGGTGATGTGATGTGATGTGAGTGGTTTGAGTGATGTGATGTGATGTGATGTGAGTGGTTTGAGTGATGTGAGTGGTTTGAGTGATGTGATGTGATGTGAGTGGTTTGAGTGATGTGACGTGATGTGAGTGGTTTGAGTGATGTGAGGTGATGTGATGTGAGTGGTTTGAGTGATGTGAGGTGATGTGATGTGAGTGGTTTGAGTGATGTGAGGTGATGTGATGTGAGTGGTTTGAGCGATGTGAGGTGATGTGATGTGATGTGAGTGGTTTGAGTGATGTGAGGTGATGTGATGTGCTGTGAGTGGTTTGAGTGATGTGAGGTGATGTGATGTGAGTGGTTTGAGTGATGCGATGTGATGTGGTGATGTGAGGTGATGTGATGTGAGTGGTTTGAGTGATGTGAGGTGATGTGATGTGATGTGAGTGGTTTGAGTGATGTGAGGTGATGTGATGTGGTGATGTGAGGTGATGTGATGTGAGTGGTTTGAGTGATGTGAGTGGTTTGAGTGATGTGAGTGGTTTGAGTGATGTGATGTGAGTGGTTTGAGTGATGTGAGGTGATGTGATGTGAGGTGATGTGATGTGAGTGGTTTGAGTGATGTGAGGTGATGTGATGTGATGTGAGTGGTTTGAGTGATGTGAGGTGATGTGATGTGGTGATGTGAGGTGATATGATGTGAGTGGTTTGAGTGATGTGAGTGGTTTGAGCGATGTGAGGTGATGTGATGTGAAGTGATGTGATGTGATGTGAGTGGTTTGAGTGATTTGAGTGATGTGATGTGATGTGATGTGAGTGGTTTGAGTGATGTGAGGTGATGTGATGTGAGTGGTTTGAGCGATTTGAGGTGATGTGATGTGCTGTGAGTGGTTTGAGTGGTTTGAGTGATGTGAGGTGATGTGATGTGATGTGATTGGTTTGAGTGATGTGAGGTGATGTGATGTGATGTGAGTGGTTTGAGTGATGTGAGGTGATGTGATGTGAGTGGTTTGAGTGATGTGAGGTGATGTGATGTGATGTGAGTGGTTTGAGTGATGTGAGGTGATGTGATGTGATGTGATATGAGTGGTTTGAGTGATGTGAGGTGATGTGATGTGATGTGAGTGGTTTGAGTGATGTGAGGTGATGTGATGTGAGTGGTTTGAGTGATGCGAGTGGTTTGAGCGATGTGAGGTGATGTGATGTGAAGTGATGTGATGTGATGTGAGTGGTTTGAGTGATTTGAGTGATGTGATGTGATGTGAGTGGTTTGAGTGATGTGAGGTGATGTGATGTGAGTGGTTTGAGCGATTTGAGGTGATGTGATGTGCTGTGAGTGGTTTGAGTGGTTTGAGTGATGTGAGGTGATGTGATGTGATGTGATTGGTTTGAGTGATGTGAGGTGATGTGATGTGATGTGAGTGGTTTGAGTGATGTGAGGTGATGTGATGTGATGTGAGTGGTTTGAGTGATGTGAGGTGATGTGATGTGATGTGAGTGGTTTGAGTGATGTGAGGTGATGTGATGTGATGTGATATGAGTGGTTTGAGTGATGTGAGGTGATGTGAGTGGTTTGAGTGATGTGAGGTGATGTGATGTGATGTGAGTGGTTTGAGTGATGTGAGTGGTTTCAGTGATGTGAGGTGTTGTGATGTGAAGTGATGTGATGTGATGGTGGTTTGAGTGATGTGAGGTGATGTGATGTGAGTGGTTAGAGCGATGTGAGGTGATGTGAAGTGATGTGAAGTGATGTGATGTGAGTGGTTTGAGTGATGTGAGGTGATGTGATGTGAGTGGTTTGAGTGATGTGAGGTGATGTGATGTGAGTGGTTTGAGTGATGTGAGGTGATGTGATGTGATGTGAGTGGTTTGAGTGATGTGAGTGGTTTGAGTGATGTGAGGTGATGTGATGTGATGTGAGTGGTTTGAGTGATGAGTGGTTTGAGTGATGTGAGTTGTTTGAGTGATGTGAGTTGTTTGAGTGATGTGAAGTGATGTGATGTGATTTGAGTGATGTGATGTGATGTGAGTGGTTTGAGTGATGTGAGGTGATGTGATGTGAGTGGTTTGAGTGATGTGAGGTGATGTGATGTGATGTGATGTGATGTGAGTGGTTTGTGTGATGTGAGGTGATGTGATGTGAGTGGTTTGAGTGATGTGAGGTGATGTGATGTGATGTGAGGAGTGGTTTGAGTGATGTGAGGTGATGTGATGTGAAGTGATGTGATGTGATGTGAGTGGTTTGAGTGATGTGAGTGATGTGAGGTGATGTGAGTGGTTTGAGTGATGTGATGTGATGTGGTGATGTGAGGTGATGTGATGTGAGTGGTTTGAGTGATGTTAGGTGATGTGATGTGAGTGTTTTGAGTGATGTGAGTGGTTTGAGCGATGTGAGGTGATGTGATGTGAAGTGATGTGATGTGATGTGAGTGGTTTGAGTGATTTGAGTGATGTGATGTGATGTGATGTGAGTGGTTTGAGTGATGTGAGGTGATGTGATGTGAGTGGTTTGAGCGATTTGAGGTGATGTGATGTGCTGTGAGTGGTTTGAGTGATGTGAGGTGATGTGATGTGAAGTGATGTGATGTGATGTGAGTGGTTTGAGTGGTTTGAGTGATGTGAGGTGATGTGATGTGATGTGAGTGGTTTGAGTGATGTGAGGTGATGTGATGTGATGTGAGTGGTTTGAGTGATGTGAGGTGATGTGATGTGATGTGAGTGGTTTGAGTGATGTGAGGTGATGTGATGTGATGTGAGTGGTTTGAGTGATGTGAGGTGATGTGATGTGATGTGAGTGGTTTGAGTGATGTGAGGTAATGTGATGTGAGTGGTTTGAGTGATGTGAGGTGATGTGAGTGGTTTGAGTGATGTGAGGTGATGTGATGTGATGTGAGTGGTTTGAGTGATGAGAGTGGTTTCAGTGATGTGAGGTGTTGTGATGTGAAGTGATGTGATGTGATGGTGGTTTGAGTGATGTGAGGTGATGTGATGTGAGTGGTTAGAGCGATGTGAGGTGATGTGAAGTGATGTGAGTGGTTTGAGTGATGAGAGTGGTTTCAGTGATGTGAGGTGTTGTGATGTGAAGTGATGTGATGTGATGGTGGTTTGAGTGATGTGAGGTGATGTGATGTGAGTGGTTAGAGCGATGTGAGGTGATGTGAAGTGATGTGAGTGGTTTGAGTGATGTGAGGTGAGTGAGTGGTTTGAGTGATGTGAGGTGATGTGATGTGATTTGAGTGATGTGATGTGATGTGAGTGGTTTGAGTGATGTGAGGTGATGTGATGTGAGTGGTTTGAGTGATGTGAGGTGATGTGATGTGATGTGATGTGATGTGAGTGGTTTGTGTGATGTGAGGTGATGTGATGTGAGTGGTTTGAGTGATGTGAGGTGATGTGATGTGATGTGAGGAGTGGTTTGAGTGATGTGAGGTGATGTGATGTGAAGTGATGTAATGTGATGTGAGTGGTTTGAGTGATGTGAGGTGATGTGATGTGATGTGAGTGGTTTGAGTGGTTTGAGTGATGTGAGGTGATGTGAGTGGTTTGAGTGATGTGATGTGATGTGATGTGATGTGGTGATGTGAGGTGATGTGATGTGAGTGGTTTGAGTGATGTTAGGTGATGTGATGTGAGTGGTTTGAGTGATGTGAGTGGTTTGAGCGATGTGAGGTGATGTGATGTGAAGTGATGTGATGTGATGTGAGTGGTTTGAGTGATTTGAGTGATGTGATGTGATGTGATGTGAGTGGTTTGAGCGATTTGAGGTTATGTGATGTGCTGTGAGTGGTTTGAGTGATGTGAGGTGATGTGATGTGAAGTGATGTGATGTGATGTGAGTGGTTTGAGTGGTTTGAGTGATGTGAGGTGATGTGATGTGATGTGAGTGGTTTGAGTGATGTGAGGTGATGTGATGTGATGTGAGTGGTTTGAGTGATGTGAGGTGATGTGATGTGATGTGAGTGGTTTGAGTGATGTGAGGTGATGTGATGTGATGTGAGTGGTTTGAGTGATGTGAGGTGATGTGATGTGATGTGAGTGGTAAGAGTGATGTGAGGTGATGTGATGTGATGTGAGTGGTTTGAGTGATGTGAGGTGATGTGAGTGGTTTGAGTGATGTGAGGTAATGTGATGTGATGTGAGTGGTTTGAGTGATGAGAGTGGTTTCAGTGATGTGAGGTGTTGTGATGTGAAGTGATGTGATGTGATGGTGGTTTGAGTGATGTGAGGTGATGTGATGTGAGTGGTTAGAGCGATGTGAGGTGATGTGAAGTGATGTGAGTGGTTTGAGTGATGTGAGGTAATGTGATGTGATGTGAGTGGTTTGAGTGATGAGAGTGGTTTCAGTGATGTGAGGTGTTGTGATGTGAAGTGATGTGATGTGATGGTGGTTTGAGTGATGTGAGGTGATGTGATGTGAGTGGTTAGAGTGATGTGAGGTGATGTGATGTGATGTGAGTGGTTTGAGTGATGTGATGTGATATGATGTGAGTGGTTTGAGTGATGTGAGTGGTTTGAGTGATGTGATGTGATGTGAGTGGTTTGAGTGATGTGATGTGATATGATGTGAGTGGTTTGAGTGATGTGAGTGGTTTGAGTGATGTGATGTGATGTGAGTGGTTTGAGTGATGTGAGGTGATGTGAGTGGTTTGAGTGATGTGAGGTGATGTGGTGATGTGAGGTGATGTTATGTGAGTGGTTTGAGTGATGTGAGGTGATGTGATGTGAGTGGTTTGAGTGATGTGAGGTGATGTGATGTGAGTGGTTTGAGCGATGTGAGGTGATGTGATGTGATGTGAGTGGTTTGAGTGATGTGAGGTGATGTGATGTGATGTGAGTGCTTTGAGTGGTTTGAGTGATGTGAGGTGATGTGAGTGGTTTGAGTGATGTGATGTGAGTGGTTTGAGTGATGTGAGTTGATGTGATGTGAGTGGTTTGAGCGATGTGAGGTGATGTGATGTGATGTGAGTGGTTTGAGTGATGTGAGGTGATGTGATGTGCTGTGAGTGGTTTGAGTGATGTGAGGTGATGTGATGTGATGTGAGTGGTTTGAGTGATGTGAGGTGATGTGAGGTGATGTGATGTGATGTGAGTGGTTTGAGTGGTTTGAGTGATGTGAGGTGATGTGAGTGGTTTGAGTGATGTGAGGTGATGTGATGTGGTGATGTGAGGTGATGTGATGTGAGTGGTTTGAGTGATGTGAGGTGATGTGATGTGAGTGGTTTGAGTGATGTGAGGTGATGTGATGTGAGTGGTTTGAGTGATGTGAGGTGATGTGATGTGAGTGGTTTGAGTGATGTGAGTGGTTTGAGTGATGTGAGGTGATGTGATGTGAGTGGTTTGAGTGATGTGATGTGATGTGATGTGAGTGGTTTGAGTGATGTGAGTGGTTTGAGTGATGTGATGTGATGTGAGTGGTTTGAGTGATGTGAGGTGATGTGATGTGAGTGGTTTGAGTGATGTGAGGTGATGTGATGTGAGTGGTTTGAGTGATGTGAGGTGATGTGATGTGAGTGGTTTGAGCGATGTGAGGTGATGTGATGTGATGTGAGTGGTTTGAGTGATGTGAGGTGATGTGATGTGCTGTGAGTGGTTTGAGTGATGTGAGGTGATGTGATGTGAGTGGTTTGAGTGATGCGATGTGATGTGGTGATGTGTTGAGTGATGTGAGGTGATGTGATGTGAGGGGTTTGAGTGATGTGAGGTGATGTGATGTGAGTGGTTTGAGTGATGTGAGGTGATGTGATGTGAGTGGTTTGAGCGATGTGAGGTGATGTGATGTGATGTGAGTGGTTTGAGTGATGTGAGGTGATGTGATGTGCTGTGAGTGGTTTGAGTGATGTGAGGTGATGTGATGTGAGTGGTTTGAGTGATGCGATGTGATGTGGTGATGTGAGGTGATGTGATGTGAATGGTTTGAGTGATGTGAGGTGATGTGATGTGGTGATGTGAGGTGATGTGATGTGAGTGGTTTGAGTGATGTGAGTGGTTTGAGTGATGTGAGTGGTTTGAGTGATGTGATGTGAGTGGTTTGAGTGATGTGAGGTGATGTGATGTGAGGTGATGTGATGTGAGTGGTTTGAGTGATGTGAGGTGATGTGATGTGATGTGAGTGGTTTGAGTGATGTGAGGTGATGTGATGTGGTGATGTGAGGTGATGTGATGTGAGTGGTTTGAGTGATGTGAGGTGATGTGATGTGAGTGGTTTGAGTGATGTGAGTGGTTTGAGCGATGTGAGGTGATGTGATGTGAAGTGATGTGATGTGATGTGAGTGGTTTGAGTGATTTGAGTGATGTGATGTGATGTGATGTGAGTGGTTTGAGTGATGTGAGGTGATGTGATGTGAGTGGTTTGAGCGATTTGAGGTGATGTGATGTGCTGTGAGTGGTTTGAGTGGTTTGAGTGATGTGAGGTGATGTGATGTGATGTGATTGGTTTGAGTGATGTGAGGTGATGTGATGTGATGTGAGTGGTTTGAGTGATGTGAGGTGATGTGATGTGATGTGAGTGGTTTGAGTGATGTGAGGTGATGTGATGTGATGTGAGTGGTTTGAGTGATGTGAGGTGATGTGATGTGATGTGATATGAGTGGTTTGAGTGATGTGAGGTGATGTGAGTGGTTTGAGTGATGTGAGGTGATGTGATGTGATGTGAGTGGTTTGAGTGATGTGAGTGGTTTGAGTGATGTGATGTGATGTGATGTGATATGAGTGGTTTGAGTGATGTGAGGTGATGTGAGTGGTTTGAGTGATGTGAGGTGATGTGATGTGATGTGAGTGGTTTGAGTGATGTGAGGTGATGTGATGTGAGTGGTTTGAGTGATGTGAGGTGATGTGATGTGAGTGGTTTGAGTGATGTGATGTGATGTGATGTGAGTGGTTTGAGTGATGTGAGTGGTTTGAGTGATGTGATGTGATGTGAGTGGTTTGAGTGATGTGAGGTGATGTGATGTGATGTGAGTGGTTTGAGTGATGTGAGTGGTTTGAGTGATGTGAGGTGATGTGATGTGATGTGAGTGGTTTGAGTGATGTGAGGTGATGTGATGTGAAGTGAGTGGTTTGAGTGATGTGAGTGGTTTGAGTGATGTGAGGTGATGTGATGTGAGTGGTTTGAGTGATGTGAGGTGATGTGATGTGATGTGAGTGGTTTGAGTGATGTGAGGTGATGTGATGTGATGTGAGTGGTTTGAGTGATGTGAGGTGATGTGATGTGATGTGAGTGGTTTGAGTGATGTGAGGTGATGTGAGTGGTTTGAGTGATGTGAGGTGATGTGATGTGATGTGAGTGGTTTGAGTGATGAGAGTGGTTTCAGTGATGTGAGGTGTTGTGATGTGAAGTGATGTGATGTGATGGTGGTTTGAGTGATGTGAGGTGATGTGATGTGAGTGGTTAGAGCGATTTGAGGTGATGTGATGTGCTGTGAGTGGTTTGAGTGGTTTGAGTGATGTGAGGTGATGTGATTGTTTAATTATTAAACATGGATTTAGTTAATAAATAACTTTTGTTGGCAACATTACTTAGTTATTATAAAAAGTTATAGTGGCAACACTGTCTCAAGTCTCTTCTGCTACGACCTCGCGAAGGATAGACGTGTGCAATTAAAAGTACTTTCCTAAACTTGGGGTTTGATTCTCTTATCTTGATCGGCCTACTACGTGGAAGCTAACTACAGTCTAATTCCTTCATGGTCCTTCGGCAAGGAAAACTACAGCGACAGAAACGAGGCCGAGCCATCAAGGTACGTTGCGATCTCAAGTTTTAATTCGTCAAGATTCCACGCGTCAGACGCCATTGCGACGTTGCCGCTCCGACCCGGTCAATATAGACCGCAATTTGATGAGTTCACGCGATCCTGCAAATCGTGAATCGTCGCAAGAGAGAGCGAGACAACACGAACGCCAACGAGGTAGTCAAAATAGGAGTGCGAGAGAGACAGCACAATTCACGCTGTCCATCACCGCGACACGAGTGACAAGTCTACGAGTCTACGGAGCGCCACTGCCAACGCGAAGAAATAATTTAGGAACCTAAAAAGTTAAATCGCCATTTTGATTCGAGACTCTTGCGCAAAACTTTTACAAAATCCTAAATTCAAGTGTTGTGTTTAAACGTAGCGTTAATTCTAGTGTTAATCAACAAATATTGTTGTGTTGTGTTTTCGTTGACACCATTAATTAATGATATAACACCGATTGCCATCGAAAATGGAAGAAGAGCTGTTATCAAAGAAAAATGTGGCGCGGGGCTATTGTAAGCGTGCAATAACACGCCTCCACTCATACCTCGAGGCCGAAGCTCCACATTTATCCAGGATAAACTCCGAGGAACTAATGGTAAAACGCGAACGTTTACAAAAATCCTTTGCAGAATACGAAGATCTCTGTAAAGAAATTCTACATCTCAACCCAAAAGATGACGAAATGGTTGAAGTCGTCGAGGAGAAATACATGAAA
The DNA here is from genome assembly GCA_029955525.1 of Oeneis ivallda. Lineage (NCBI taxonomy): Eukaryota > Metazoa > Arthropoda > Insecta > Lepidoptera > Nymphalidae > Oeneis > Oeneis ivallda. The sequence goes on from JARPMR010000071.1 coordinate 39,009, forward strand.
ATGACTGCAATGTTGAACAAAGCCATTCAACAACAAGGGTACGCCGTCCAAACGTCAACGTCTTCAACAGAACAGTGCACTTCAACGAAAACTCGATTGAAACCAATAGACATTGCGCAATTTAACGGTAATTTTACGGACTATATACCATTCATCAATTTGTTTAAATCAATGATACATAACAACCCGAATCTAGATTCTATTCAAAAGCTTTATTACCTACGGTCATATTTGACAAATGAACCTTTAAGTTTAATAAAAAATTTACCTATAACACCTGATAGCTACAGCGAAGCCCTCAGATTGTTAGAGGATAGGTATGATAACAAATATAAAATTGTTAATCAACACATAGGCTATTTATTAGATTTAAAGCAAATACCTAGGTCTACAGCTAGTAATTTAAGAGATTTTGTATCAACAATTAAACAGCAAATTGCTGCTATTAACATTCATGAACCAAATGTAGTCCATTGGGATGCTATACTTCTTTGTATTTTCTCCCGCAAATTAGATAGTTATACAGCGAGAGCATACCAGTTAGACAGAGATGCTAAAGTCAAGCCGAGCCTCGAACAATTTCTCAAGTATTTAGAAACAAGGGCCTTGGCTTTAGAAAATGCTGAGCAAGGCCACACTACGGGAAGCGCAAAGGTAGCAGCCCACGCCACGCAGAGATCATCATGCACTTACTGTAAGTCAGACCATAAACTTTTTAAATGTAAAAAATTTCAATTATTACCTGCACAAGACAGAATAGCTTTTATAGAGAAAAATAAACTTTGCTACACATGTATAACTGCGCATAGGGGGAAATGTAAATTTCATTTCAAGTGCGCAAGCTGCAAGGCTAACCACAATAGTCTGGCCTGTGCTAATCCTGCCCCCGCACCTCCTGTCACTTTGACAGGCAATATTGATAATAATGTGCTTCTTCCTACAGCGAGAATAAAAGTTTTTAGTAGGGAAGGCAGGGAATACCGCATCAAAGCCCTGCTAGACAGCGGGTCTCAGGTATCACTAGTGACCTCTAAGGTCATAAAAATATTAGGTTTATCTCCTAAACCCAATAACACAAGTATTATTGGTATATCCAATACAAAAAATGATGCAAAATATTGCATCCCATTAGAGGTGCATTCTATGCATATGCCATTCAAAACAACAATCAACTGTCATGTTGTTAACACCATAACATGCAAACTTCCTCAAAACCAAATTGATACTTCAAAAATTGACATACCGCACAATATCACCTTAGCGGATGAACAATTTAATGTGCCAAGTGAAATACATATGCTAATAGGTGCCGATGTGTTTTTCAGACGCTGTTACCGAGCCAGCACAGTGTAGTGTTGAAGCCGACGAGTCTCTGCTCTACGAGTGACATGCCAGGGTCGCAACTAGCTTCTAGTACTCACCACAACTTAACTTCACAAAATGCTTCCGAGCTGCACATAATTCCTACTCTCTTTGGTGATGTAGTAGGAGGAGGTTTGCCAATTTATTTATCTAAACCAACATGTAACAAAGTGGTTCTGAAATGTGAATTAGGAATAAACGAAACAATTTCTCAATTCTGGTCTACTGAAAAGGTACCTGAATTATTCAATGAAAAAACATCAGAAAAAGAGCTCTGCGAACAAATATTCAAAGATTCAGTTAAATTAGAAAACAATCAATTCCAAGTTGCCATGCCGTTAAAATTACCTTTGAAAGATATAAAGCATGCATTAGGAGAATCCTTTCACTTTGCTTTGAAAAGATTTCTGAATTTAGAAAAGAAATTACATTTAAATCCAGATTTATTTATACAATATCAAAACTTTATCCATGAATATTTGTCACTCAATCATGGTCATTATGTTGACATTGAGCTCTATGAATTAAATAAACAGGCAGCTTATTATATTCCGCACCATTCAATAATAAATGAAAATTCCAGTACTTCACGGTTTCGTTGTGTTTTTGATGGATCGATGAAAGGTGATAGGAAGGTCTCGCTGAATGACCTGCAACTTAATGGACCTGTAGTACAAAAAGATCTATTTGATGTAATCAATTTATTCCGTTTTGGCAAGTATACATTTACTACTGACATAAAACAAATGTTTCGTAATATTAAAATTGATCCAGAATTCACTTCTCTTCAAAACATACTTTGGAGAGACAACCCTAATGAACCTATTAAATGCATTCGCTTAGATACCGTTACATATGGTTTAAAAAGCTCCAGTTACTTAGCAACACGTTGTTTAATAGAACTAGCGTCTAGGTATGAAGATATATATCCTCTAGTTTCAAAAATATTAAAAATCCATACATATGTTGATGATATTCTTTACTCAGATCAAGATTTAAATTCAATAATAGCTGCTAAAGATCAAATACTCAGTTTGCTAAAATTAGGTAGCTTTCATACCCACAAATGGGCTTCAAATAATGAGAGTATACTATCTGACATACCTGAGTCGCAACAGCAATTTTGTAATTTAGATTTGCAAAAAGAAAGCTTCCACATGAGAGCTTTAGGGCTGCGAATTAATGTCAAAGATGATAACTTTATAATTTGTTCGCCAGAGCCATACAATTCTAAGAAAATAACAAAGAAATCCATATTAAGTTACATTGGTAGGTTCTATGACCCTATGGGGTTCGCCGGCCCCATCGTAGTTACCGCAAAAGCTATTATGCAAAAAGTATGGTTTCAAAATATAGATTGGGATGCTACTCCTCCTCTGAATATTCAGCAAGAATGGCTTCACTTTACAGATGATTTAACGGCAATGAAACCAATACATTTAGGTAGAAACATAGATATTTCAGAGGGAGACACTGCAGAGCTGATAGGATTTGCGGATGCTTCGAGCTCCACAGCCTACGGTTGCTGTGTATATCTGCGAGTTACAAAATCAGGTGTCACTAATGTCTATTTGCTCTGTTCGAAATCTAGAATCAATCTTATTCAAAAGCAAGGCATGACAGTCCCAAGGCTTGAATTGAATGCTGCACTTTTATTGTCAAAGCTCATAATTAAGACACATGATTCACTTAAGCTTAAAGTCAATATTAAAAATGTATACTTATTCAGTGACTCACAAATCGTCCTTGCATGGCTCAGCACTGAATTATCTAAACTTCAAGCTTACATAGCGAACAGAGTAAGTGCCATTCGTCAAGCTACAGGTCAATGGTCATGGCTTTATGTCAGCTCTAAAGACAACCCCGCAGACCTCATAAGCAGAGGAGTCAAACCGAGTGAACTAAACAGCTGTGAAATGTGGTGGAAAGGGCCACAGTTTCTACATAAGAGTGAGTACAATTTTAATTCCTGTATACCCGAGCTTCCTAGCGATCTCCCTGAGGTGAAAGTGAGGCATTGCTTAGTACTTTCTGAAGAGGCTGAAGATCAAAATTCAAGTCCTATTGAATACATTTTCAAACGCTTATTTGAATGCTCAAATATCAGAAAAATGGTTAGGCTTTTAGCATATATACTGAGATTCAAAAATAATATAAATAAGAAACAAGAAAAAATTTATTGTAAATATTTAAAAAGCTCAGAACTTGAAAATGCTTTAATGGTAATTGTAAGGCATGAACAAAATATATATTTTAAATCAGAGCTGAGAACTCTGCGTAAAGGCAGCAATTTAAAGAGCAATCTTACAAACCTGCATCCATTCATTGATAAACTAGGTCTTCTACGAGTAGGTGGCAGGCTTCACCACGCTGCTATGCCTAATGCACGAAAACATCCTGTCATATTACCAAAAGACTCTTTAATTACTAGCTTAATTATTAAAAATGAACATGAAAGGTTACTGCATGCAGGAGCTAAGCTCCTACTATCAAGTTTAAATCAAAGATTTTGGATTTTGAATGGATTATCAGAAGTTAAGAAAATAACATACAAATGTATTACATGTTTTAGAAATAAGGCGACAGTGGCTCAGCAGCTAATGGGATCGATGCCAGCCAGCCGTGTCACTGTCACTAGCCGTCCGTTTGAAAAGATCGGAGTGGATTTCGCTGGCCCTGTAGACGTCAAGCTATCGCGAATCAGGCGCTCTGTTACCGGCAAAGGTTACATCTGTGTTTTTGTATGCTTTACCACAAAAGCGGTTCACTTAGAACTAGCTTCAGATCTAACCACAGAAACTTTCCTCGCTTGTTTGAGAAGAGAAATAAGCAGACGGGGAATTCCCAGCCACATCCACTGCGATAATTTTAGTTCGTTTAAATCAGCGAACAGTCAGTTGCATGAGCTTTATAAACTGCACTCTTCTCAGAGCCATCAAGCAAAAGTACACGAGTTTGCTGCAGAACAAGGAATAACTTTCCATTTCATCCCATGTTACTCGCCGACTCATGGAGGACTCTGGGAGAGTGCAGTTAAAAGCACAAAATATCATTTAAAACGAGTTGTACAAAAAGCTTCATTGACTTATGAACAGCTTAATACAGTTCTTTGCGAAATTGAAGCTGTACTTAATTCCAGACCTCTTCTACCGCTCTCATCAGACCCAGATGATTTTTGTTATTTAACACCGGGTCATTTTTTAATTGGAGGTCCACTAACCATGTATCCTGAAGATAATTTGATTGATGTACCTCAAAACAGACTTAAGTTTTGGAAAATTTGTACTAATTTAAAACAACAGTTTTGGAAAGCTTGGCATAAGTATTACCTAAATATTCTTCAAAATAGACCTAAATGGCGCCAAGTCAAAGATAATGTTAAATTAGGAAGTTTGGTAATTTTAAAAGATGATAATTTACAAACAATGTATTGGCCTATCGCCCGGATTGTCAAATTATGTCCAGGACATGATGGAAAGGTCAGGGCTGTAGAGGTCATGACCCCAAATAAAAGAACACATGTTAGAGCCATAAATAAAATATGTATTTTACCTATAGATTCTGAATAGCATAAGTTACATCAAAAAATTTGTTCTCTATTCTATTTCACATACATAAACCTTTTTAGAATAGTTAGTTATTACATTAAAATTATACAATTAACTTTAAAGTTTGTGAACAATAATAATATCATAATGTAATTAACATTCGCGAGGCCGCAGTATGTTTAATTATTAAACATGGATTTAGTTAATAAATAACTTTTGTTGGCAACATTACTTAGTTATTATAAAAAGTTATAGTGGCAACACTGTCTCAAGTCTCTTCTGCTACGACCTCGCGAAGGATAGACGTGTGCAATTAAAAGTACTTTCCTAAACTTGGGGTTTGATTCTCTTATCTTGATCGGCCTACTACGTGGAAGCTAACTACAGTCTAATTCCTTCAGTGATGTGATGTGATTGGTTTGAGTGATGTGAGGTGATGTGATGTGATGTGAGTGGTTTGAGTGATGTGAGGTGATGTGATGTGATGTGATGTGATGTGAGTGGTTTGTGTGATGTGAGGTGATGTGATGTGAGTGGTTTGAGTGATGTGAGGTGATGTGATGTGATGTGAGGAGTGGTTTGAGTGATGTGAGGTGATGTGATGTGAAGTGATGTGATGTGATGTGAGTGGTTTGAGTGATGTGAGGTGATGTGATGTGATGTGAGTGGTTTGAGTGGTTTGAGTGATGTGAGGTGATGTGAGTGGTTTGAGTGATGTGATGTGATGTGGTGATGTGAGGTGATGTGATGTGAGTGGTTTGAGTGATGTTAGGTGATGTGATGTGAGTGGTTTAAGTGATGTGAGTGGTTTGAGCGATGTGAGGTGATGTGATGTGAAGTGATGTGATGTGATGTGAGTGGTTTGAGTGATTTGAGTGATGTGATGTGATGTGATGTGAGTGGTTTGAGCGATTTGAGGTGATGTGATGTGCTGTGAGTGGTTTGAGTGATGTGAGGTGATGTGATGTGAAGTGATGTGATGTGATGTGAGTGGTTTGAGTGGTTTGAGTGATGTGAGGTGATGTGATGTGATGTGAGTGGTTTGAGTGATGTGAGGTGATGTGATGTGATGTGAGTGGTTTGAGTGATGTGAGGTGATGTGATGTGATGTGAGTGGTTTGAGTGATGTGAGGTGATGTGATGTGATGTGAGTGGTTTGAGTGATGTGAGGTGATGTGATGTGATGTGAGTGGTTTGAGTGATGTGAGGTGATGTGATGTGATGTGAGTGGTTTGAGTGATGTGAGGTGATGTGAGTGGTTTGAGTGATGTGAGGTGATGTGATGTGATGTGAGTGGTTTGAGTGATGAGAGTGGTTTCAGTGATGTGAGGTGTTGTGATGTGAAGTGATGTGATGTGATGGTGGTTTGAGTGATGTGAGGTGATGTGATGTGAGTGGTTAGAGCGATGTGAGGTGATGTGAAGTGATGTGAGTGGTTTGAGTGATGTGAGGTGAGTGAGTGGTTTGAGTGATGTGAGGTGATGTGAGTGGTTTGAGTAATGTGAGGTGATGTGATGTGGTGATGAGAGGTGATGTGATGTGAGTGGTTTGAGTGATGTGAGGTGATGTGATGTGAGTGGTTTGAGTGATGTGAGGTGATGTGATGTGAGTGGTTTGAGTGATGTGAGGTGATGTGATGTGAGTGGTTTGAGTGATGTGAGGTGATGTGATGTGATGTGAGTGGTTTGAGTGATGTGAGTGGTTTGAGTGATGTGAGGTGATGTGATGTGATGTGAGTGGTTTGAGTGATGTGATGTGATATGATGTGAGTGGTTTGAGTGATGTGAGTGGTTTGAGTGATGTGATGTGATGTGAGTGATTTGAGTGATGTGAGGTGATGTGAGTGGTTTGAGTGATGTGAGGTGATGTGATGTGGTGATGTGAGGTGATGTTATGTGAGTGGTTTGAGTGATGTGAGGTGATGTGATGTGAGTGGTTTGAGTGATGTGAGGTGATGTGATGTGAGTAGTTTGAGCGATGTGAGGTGATGTGATGTGATGTGAGTGGTTTGAGTGATGTGAGGTGATGTGATGTGATGTGAGTGGTTTGAGTGGTTTCAGTGATGTGAGGTGATGTGAGTGGTTTGAGTGATGTGATGTGAGTGGTTTGAGTGATGTGAGGTGATGTGATGTGAGTGGTTTGAGCGATGTGAGGTGATGTGATGTGATGTGAGTGGTTTGAGTGATGTGAGGTGATGTGATGTGCTGTGAGTGGTTTGAGTGATGTGAGGTGATGTGAGTGGTTTGAGTGATGTGAGGTGATGTGAGGTGATGTGATGTGATGTGAGTGGTTTGAGTGGTTTGAGTGATGTGAGGTGATGTGAGTGGTTTGAGTGATGTGAGGTGATGTGATGTGGTGATGTGAGGTGATGTGATGTGAGTGGTTTGAGTGATGTGAGGTGATGTGATGTGAGTGGTTTGAGTGATGTGAGGTGATGTGATGTGAGTGGTTTGAGTGATGTGAGGTGATGTGATGTGAGTGGTTTGAGTGATGTGAGGTGATGTGATGTGAGTGGTTTGAGTGATGTGAGTGGTTTGAGTGATGTGAGGTGATGTGATGTGATGTGAGTGGTTTGAGTGATGTGATGTGATGTGATGTGAGTGGTTTGAGTGATGTGAGTGGTTTGAGTGATGTGATGTGATGTGAGTGGTTTGAGTGATGTGACGTGATGTGAGTGGTTTGAGTGATGTGAGGTGATGTGATGTGAGTGGTTTGAGTGATGTGAGGTGATGTGATGTGAGTGGTTTGAGTGATGTGAGGTGATGTGATGTGAGTGGTTTGAGTGATGTGAGGTGATGTGATGTGCTGTGAGTGGTTTGAGTGATGTGAGGTGATGTGATGTGATGCGAGTGGTTTGAGTGATGTGAGGTGACGTGATGTGAAGTGATGTGATGTGATCTGAGTGGTTTGAGTGGTTTGAGTGATGTGAGGTGATGTGATGTGATGTGAGTGGTTTGAGTGATGTGAGGTGATGTGAGTGGTTTGAGTGATGTGATGTGATGTGGTGATGTGAGGTGATGTGATGTGAGTGGTTTGAGTGATGTGAGGTGATGTGATGTGATGTGAGTGGTTTGAGTGATGTGAGGTGATGTGATGAGATGTGAGTGGTTTGAGTGATGTGAGGTGATGTGATGTGATGTGAGTGGAGTGATGTGAGGTGATGTGATGTGAGTGGTTTGAGTGATGTGATGTGATGTGATGTGAGTGGTTTGAGTGATGTGAGGTGATGTGAGTGGTTTGAGTGATGTGAGGTGATGTGATGTGGTGATGTGAGGTGATGTGAGTGGTTTGAGTGATGTGAGGTGATGTGATGTGGTGATGTGAGGTGATGTGATGTGAGTGGTTTGAGTGATGTGAGGTGATGTGATGTGAGTGGTTTGAGTGATGTGAGGTGATGTGATGTGAGTGGTTTGAGCGATGTGAGGTGATGTGATGTGAGTGGTTTGAGCGATGTGAGGTGATGTGATGTGATGTGAGTGGTTTGAGTGATGTGAGGTGATGTGATGTGCTGTGAGTTGTTTGAGTGATGTGAGGTGATGTGATGTGGTGATGTGAGATGATGTGATGTGAGTGGTTTGAGTGATGTGATGTGAGTGGTTTGAGTGATGTGAGGTGATGTGATGTGATGTGAGTGGTTTGAGTGATGTGAGTGGTTTGAGTGATGTGAGGTGATGCGATGTGAAGTGATGTGATGTGATGTGAGTGGTTTGAGTGATGTGATGTGATGTGATGTGAGTGGTTTGAGTGATGTGATGTGATGTGATGTGAGTGGTTTGAGTGATGTGAGGTGATGTGATGTAATGTGAGTGGTTTGAGTTATGTGAGGTCATGTGATGTGATGTGAGTGGTTTGAGTGATGTGATGTGATGTGAGTGGTTTGAGTGGTGTGAGTTGATGTAATGTGATGTGAGTGGTTTGAGTGATGTGAGGTGATGTGATGTGATGTGAGTGGTTTGAGTGATGTGAGGTGATTTGATGTGATGTGAGTGGTTTGAGTGGTTTGAGTGATGTGATGTGATGTGTGTGAGTGGTTTGAGTGATGTGAGGTGATGTGATGTGATGTGAGTGGTTTGAGTGATGTGAGGTGATGTGATGTGATGTGAGTGGTTTGAGTGATGTGAGGTGATGTGAGGTGATGTGATGTGAGTGGTTTGAGCGATGTGAGGTGATGTGATGTGATGTGAGTGGTTTGAGTGATGTGAGGTGATGTGATGTGGTGATGTGAGGTGATGTGATGTGAGTGGTTTGAGTGATGTGATGTGATGTGAGTGGTTTGAGTGATGTGAGTGGTTTGAGTGGTTTGAGTGATGTGAGGTGATGTGATGTGATGTGAGTGGTTTGAGTGATGTGAGGTGATGTGATGTGAGTGGTTTGAGTGATGTGATGTGATGTGATGTGAGTGGTTTGAGTGATGTGATGTGATGTGAGTGGTTTGAGTGATGTGAGGTGATGTGATGTGATGTGAGTGGTTTGAGTGATGTGAGGTGTTGTGAGTGGTTTGAGTGATGTGAGGTGATGTGATGTGGTGATGTGAGGTGATGTGATGTGAGTGATTTGAGTGATGTGAGGTGATGTGATGTGAGTGGTTTGAGTGATGTGAGGTGATGTGATGTGATGTGAGTGGTTTGACTGATTTGAGTGGTTTGAGTGATGTGAGGTGATGTGATGTGAAGTGATGTGATGTGATGTGAGTGGTTTGAGTGGTTTGAGTGATGTGATGTGATGTGATGTGAGTGGTTTGAGTGATGTGAGGTGATGTGATGTGAAGTGATGTGATGTGATGTGAGTGGTTTGAGTGGTTTGAGTGATGTGAGGTGATGTGATGTGATGTGAGTGGTTTGAGTGATGTGAGGTGATGTGATGTGATGTGAGTGGTTTGAGTTATGTGATGTGGTGTGGTGATGTGAGGTGATGTGATGTGAGTGGTTTGAGTGATGTGATGTGATGTGATGTGAGTGGTTTGAGTGATGTGAGTGGTTTGAGTGATGTGAGTGGTTTGAGTGATGTGAGGTGATGTGATGTGGTGATGTGAGGTGATGTTATGTGAGTGGTTTGAGTGATGTGAGGTGATGTGATGTGAGTGGTTTGAGTGATGTGAGGTGATGTGATGTGAGTGGTTTGAGCGATGTGAGGTGATGTGATGTGATGTGAGTGGTTTGAGTGATGTGAGGTGATGTGATGTGATGTGAGTGGTTTGAGTGGTTTCAGTGATGTGAGGTGATGTGAGTGGTTTGAGTGATGTGATGTGAGTGGTTTGAGTGATGTGAGGTGATGTGATGTGAAAGGTTTGAGCGATGTGAGGTGATGTGATGTGATGTGAGTGGTTTGAGTGATGTGAGGTGATGTGATGTGCTGTGAGTGGTTTGAGTGATGTGAGGTGATGTGAGTGGTTTGAGTGATGTGAGGTGATGTGAGGTGATGTGATGTGATGTGAGTGGTTTGAGTGGTTTGAGTGATGTGAGGTGATGTGAGTGGTTTGAGTGATGTGAGGTGATGTGATGTGGTGATGTGAGGTGATGTGATGTGAGTGGTTTGAGTGATGTGAGGTGATGTGATGTGAGTGGTTTGAGTGATGTGAGGTGATGTGATGTGATGTGAGTGGTAAGAGTGATGTGAGGTGATGTGATGTGATGTGAGTGGTTTGAGTGATGTGAGGTGATGTGAGTGGTTTGAGTGATGTGAGGTAATGTGATGTGATGTGAGTGGTTTGAGTGATGAGAGTGGTTTCAGTGATGTGAGGTGTTGTGATGTGAAGTGATGTGATGTGATGGTGGTTTGAGTGATGTGAGGTGATGTGATGTGAGTGGTTAGAGCGATGTGAGGTGATGTGAAGTGATGTGAGTGGTTTGAGTGATGTGAGGTAATGTGATGTGATGTGAGTGGTTTGAGTGATGAGAGTGGTTTCAGTGATGTGAGGTGTTGTGATGTGAAGTGATGTGATGTGATGGTGGTTTGAGTGATGTGAGGTGATGTGATGTGAGTGGTTAGAGTGATGTGAGGTGATGTGATGTGATGTGAGTGGTTTGAGTGATGTGATGTGATATGATGTGAGTGGTTTGAGTGATGTGAGTGGTTTGAGTGATGTGATGTGATGTGAGTGGTTTGAGTGATGTGATGTGATATGATGTGAGTGGTTTGAGTGATGTGAGTGGTTTGAGTGATGTGATGTGATGTGAGTGGTTTGAGTGATGTGAGGTGATGTGAGTGGTTTGAGTGATGTGAGGTGATGTGGTGATGTGAGGTGATGTTATGTGAGTGGTTTGAGTGATGTGAGGTGATGTGATGTGAGTGGTTTGAGTGATGTGAGGTGATGTGATGTGAGTGGTTTGAGCGATGTGAGGTGATGTGATGTGATGTGAGTGGTTTGAGTGATGTGAGGTGATGTGATGTGATGTGAGTGCTTTGAGTGGTTTGAGTGATGTGAGGTGATGTGAGTGGTTTGAGTGATGTGATGTGAGTGGTTTGAGTGATGTGAGTTGATGTGATGTGAGTGGTTTGAGCGATGTGAGGTGATGTGATGTGATGTGAGTGGTTCGAGTGATGTGAGGTGATGGGATGTGCTGTGAGTGGTTTGAGTGATGTGAGGTGATGTGATGTGATGTGAGTGGTTTGAGTGATGTGAGGTGATGTGAGGTGATGTGATGTGATGTGAGTGGTTTGAGTGGTTTGAGTGATGTGAGGTGATGTGAGTGGTTTGAGTGATGTGAGGTGATGTGATGTGGTGATGTGAGGTGATGTGATGTGAGTGGTTTGAGTGATGTGAGGTGATGTGATGTGAGTGGTTTGAGTGATGTGAGGTGATGTGATGTGAGTGGTTTGAGTGATGTGAGGTGATGTGATGTGAGTGGTTTGAGTGATGTGAGTGGTTTGAGTGATGTGAGGTGATGTGATGTGAGTGGTTTGAGTGATGTGATGTGATGTGATGTGAGTGGTTTGAGTGATGTGAGTGGTTTGAGTGATGTGATGTGATGTGAGTGGTTTGAGTGATGTGAGGTGATGTGATGTGAGTGGTTTGAGTGATGTGAGGTGATGTGATGTGAGTGGTTTGAGTGATGTGAGGTGATGTGATGTGAGTGGTTTGAGCGATGTGAGGTGATGTGATGTGATGTGAGTGGTTTGAGTGATGTGAGGTGATGTGATGTGCTGTGAGTGGTTTGAGTGATGTGAGGTGATGTGATGTGAGTGGTTTGAGTGATGCGATGTGATGTGGTGATGTGTTGAGTGATGTGAGGTGATGTGATGTGAGGGGTTTGAGTGATGTGAGGTGATGTGATGTGAGTGGTTTGAGTGATGTGAGGTGATGTGATGTGAGTGGTTTGAGCGATGTGAGGTGATGTGATGTGATGTGAGTGGTTTGAGTGATGTGAGGTGATGTGATGTGCTGTGAGTGGTTTGAGTGATGTGAGGTGATGTGATGTGAGTGGTTTGAGTGATGCGATGTGATGTGGTGATGTGAGGTGATGTGATGTGAATGGTTTGAGTGATGTGAGGTGATGTGATGTGGTGATGTGAGGTGATGTGATGTGAGTGGTTTGAGTGATGTGAGTGGTTTGAGTGATGTGAGTGGTTTGAGTGATGTGATGTGAGTGGTTTGAGTGATGTGAGGTGATGTGATGTGAGGTGATGTGATGTGAGTGGTTTGAGTGATGTGAGGTGATGTGATGTGATGTGAGTGGTTTGAGTGATGTGAGGTGATGTGATGTGGTGATGTGAGGTGATGTGATGTGAGTGGTTTGAGTGATGTGAGGTGATGTGATGTGAGTGGTTTGAGTGATGTGAGTGGTTTGAGCGATGTGAGGTGATGTGATGTGAAGTGATGTGATGTGATGTGAGTGGTTTGAGTGATTTGAGTGATGTGATGTGATGTGATGTGAGTGGTTTGAGTGATGTGAGGTGATGTGATGTGAGTGGTTTGAGCGATTTGAGGTGATGTGATGTGCTGTGAGTGGTTTGAGTGGTTTGAGTGATGTGAGGTGATGTGATGTGATGTGATTGGTTTGAGTGATGTGAGGTGATGTGATGTGATGTGAGTGGTTTGAGTGATGTGAGGTGATGTGATGTGATGTGAGTGGTTTGAGTGATGTGAGGTGATGTGATGTGATGTGAGTGGTTTGAGTGATGTGAGGTGATGTGATGTGATGTGATATGAGTGGTTTGAGTGATGTGAGGTGATGTGAGTGGTTTGAGTGATGTGAGGTGATGTGATGTGATGTGAGTGGTTTGAGTGATGTGAGTGGTTTGAGTGATGTGATGTGATGTGATGTGATATGAGTGGTTTGAGTGATGTGAGGTGATGTGAGTGGTTTGAGTGATGTGAGGTGATGTGATGTGATGTGAGTGGTTTGAGTGATGTGAGGTGATGTGATGTGAGTGGTTTGAGTGATGTGAGGTGATGTGATGTGAGTGGTTTGAGTGATGTGATGTGATGTGATGTGAGTGGTTTGAGTGATGTGAGTGGTTTGAGTGATGTGATGTGATGTGAGTGGTTTGAGTGATGTGAGGTGATGTGATGTGATGTGAGTGGTTTGAGTGATGTGAGTGGTTTGAGTGATGTGAGGTGATGTGATGTGATGTGAGTGGTTTGAGTGATGTGAGGTGATGTGATGTGATGTGAGTGGTTTGAGTGATGTGAGGTGATGTGATGTGAAGTGAGTGGTTTGAGTGATGTGAGTGGTTTGAGTGATGTGAGGTGATGTGATGTGAGTGGTTTGAGTGATGTGAGGTGATGTGATGTGATGTGAGTGGTTTGAGTGATGTGAGGTGATGTGATGTGATGTGAGTGGTTTGAGTGATGTGAGGTGATGTGATGTGATGTGAGTGGTTTGAGTGATGTGAGGTGATGTGAGTGGTTTGAGTGATGTGAGGTGATGTGATGTGATGTGAGTGGTTTGAGTGATGAGAGTGGTTTCAGTGATGTGAGGTGTTGTGATGTGAAGTGATGTGATGTGATGGTGGTTTGAGTGATGTGAGGTGATGTGATGTGAGTGGTTAGAGCGATTTGAGGTGATGTGATGTGCTGTGAGTGGTTTGAGTGGTTTGAGTGATGTGAGGTGATGTGATTGTTTAATTATTAAACATGGATTTAGTTAATAAATAACTTTTGTTGGCAACATTACTTAGTTATTATAAAAAGTTATAGTGGCAACACTGTCTCAAGTCTCTTCTGCTACGACCTCGCGAAGGATAGACGTGTGCAATTAAAAGTACTTTCCTAAACTTGGGGTTTGATTCTCTTATCTTGATCGGCCTACTACGTGGAAGCTAACTACAGTCTAATTCCTTCATGGTCCTTCGGCAAGGAAAACTACAGCGACAGAAACGAGGCCGAGCCATCAAGGTACGTTGCGATCTCAAGTTTTAATTCGTCAAGATTCCACGCGTCAGACGCCATTGCGACGTTGCCGCTCCGACCCGGTCAATATAGACCGCAATTTGATGAGTTCACGCGATCCTGCAAATCGTGAATCGTCGCAAGAGAGAGCGAGACAACACGAACGCCAACGAGGTAGTCAAAATAGGAGTGCGAGAGAGACAGCACAATTCACGCTGTCCATCACCGCGACACGAGTGACAAGTCTACGAGTCTACGGAGCGCCACTGCCAACGCGAAGAAATAATTTAGGAACCTAAAAAGTTAAATCGCCATTTTGATTCGAGACTCTTGCGCAAAACTTTTACAAAATCCTAAATTCAAGTGTTGTGTTTAAACGTAGCGTTAATTCTAGTGTTAATCAACAAATATTGTTGTGTTGTGTTTTCGTTGACACCATTAATTAATGATATAACACCGATTGCCATCGAAAATGGAAGAAGAGCTGTTATCAAAGAAAAATGTGGCGCGGGGCTATTGTAAGCGTGCAATAACACGCCTCCACTCATACCTCGAGGCCGAAGCTCCACATTTATCCAGGATAAACTCCGAGGAACTAATGGTAAAACGCGAACGTTTACAAAAATCCTTTGCAGAATACGAAGATCTCTGTAAAGAAATTCTACATCTCAACCCAAAAGATGACGAAATGGTTGAAGTCGTCGAGGAGAAATACATGAAAATGACTGCAATGTTGAACAAAGCCATTCAACAACAAGGGTACGCCGTCCAAACGTCAACGTCTTCAACAGAACAGTGCACTTCAACGAAAACTCGATTGAAACCAATAGACATTGCGCAATTTAACGGTAATTTTACGGACTATATACCATTCATCAATTTGTTTAAATCAATGATACATAACAACCCGAATCTAGATTCTATTCAAAAGCTTTATTACCTACGGTCATATTTGACAAATGAACCTTTAAGTTTAATAAAAAATTTACCTATAACACCTGATAGCTACAGCGAAGCCCTCAGATTGTTAGAGGATAGGTATGATAACAAATATAAAATTGTTAATCAACACATAGGCTATTTATTAGATTTAAAGCAAATACCTAGGTCTACAGCTAGTAATTTAAGAGATTTTGTATCAACAATTAAACAGCAAATTGCTGCTATTAACATTCATGAACCAAATGTAGTCCATTGGGATGCTATACTTCTTTGTATTTTCTCCCGCAAATTAGATAGTTATACAGCGAGAGCATACCAGTTAGACAGAGATGCTAAAGTCAAGCCGAGCCTCGAACAATTTCTCAAGTATTTAGAAACAAGGGCCTTGGCTTTAGAAAATGCTGAGCAAGGCCACACTACGGGAAGTGCAAAGGTAGCAGCCCACGCCACGCAGAGATCATCATGCACTTACTGTAAGTCAGACCATAAACTTTTTAAATGTAAAAAATTTCAATTATTACCTGCACAAGACAGAATAGCTTTTATAGAGAAAAATAAACTTTGCTACACATGTATAACTGCGCATAGGGGGAAATGTAAATTTCATTTCAAGTGCGCAAGCTGCAAGGCTAACCACAATAGTCTGGCCTGTGCTAATCCTGCCCCCGCACCTCCTGTCACTTTGACAGGCAATATTGATAATAATGTGCTTCTTCCTACAGCGAGAATAAAAGTTTTTAGTAGGGAAGGCAGGGAATACCGCATCAAAGCCCTGCTAGACAGCGGGTCTCAGGTATCACTAGTGACCTCTAAGGTCATAAAAATATTAGGTTTATCTCCTAAACCCAATAACACAAGTATTATTGGTATATCCAATACAAAAAATGATGCAAAATATTGCATCCCATTAGAGGTGCATTCTATGCATATGCCATTCAAAACAACAATCAACTGTCATGTTGTTAACACCATAACATGCAAACTTCCTCAAAACCAAATTGATACTTCAAAAATTGACATACCGCACAATATCACCTTAGCGGATGAACAATTTAATGTGCCAAGTGAAATACATATGCTAATAGGTGCCGATGTGTTTTTTCAGACGCTGTTACCGAGCCAGCACAGTGTAGTGTTGAAGCCGACGAGTCTCTGCTCTACGAGTGACATGCCAGGGTCGCAACTAGCTTCTAGTACTCACCACAACTTAACTTCACAAAATGCTTCCGAGCTGCACATAATTCCTACTCTCTTTGGTGATGTAGTAGGAGGAGGTTTGCCAATTTATTTATCTAAACCAACATGTAACAAAGTGGTTCTGAAATGTGAATTAGGAATAAACGAAACAATTTCTCAATTCTGGTCTACTGAAAAGGTACCTGAATTATTCAATGAAAAAACATCAGAAAAAGAGCTCTGCGAACAAATATTCAAAGATTCAGTTAAATTAGAAAACAATCAATTCCAAGTTGCCATGCCGTTAAAATTACCTTTGAAAGATATAAAGCATGCATTAGGAGAATCCTTTCACTTTGCTTTGAAAAGATTTCTGAATTTAGAAAAGAAATTACATTTAAATCCAGATTTATTTATACAATATCAAAACTTTATCCATGAATATTTGTCACTCAATCATGGTCATTATGTTGACATTGAGCTCTATGAATTAAATAAACAGGCAGCTTATTATATTCCGCACCATTCAATAATAAATGAAAATTCCAGTACTTCACGGTTTCGTTGTGTTTTTGATGGATCGATGAAAGGTGATAGGAAGGTCTCGCTGAATGACCTGCAACTTAATGGACCTGTAGTACAAAAAGATCTATTTGATGTAATCAATTTATTCCGTTTTGGCAAGTATACATTTACTACTGACATAAAACAAATGTTTCGTAATATTAAAATTGATCCAGAATTCACTTCTCTTCAAAACATACTTTGGAGAGACAACCCTAATGAACCTATTAAATGCATTCGCTTAGATACCGTTACATATGGTTTAAAAAGCTCCAGTTACTTAGCAACACGTTGTTTAATAGAACTAGCGTCTAGGTATGAAGATATATATCCTCTAGTTTCAAAAATATTAAAAATCCATACATATGTTGATGATATTCTTTACTCAGATCAAGATTTAAATTCAATAATAGCTGCTAAAGATCAAATACTCAGTTTGCTAAAATTAGGTAGCTTTCATACCCACAAATGGGCTTCAAATAATGAGAGTATACTATCTGACATACCTGAGTCGCAACAGCAATTTTGTAATTTAGATTTGCAAAAAGAAAGCTTCCACATGAGAGCTTTAGGGCTGCGAATTAATGTCAAAGATGATAACTTTATAATTTGTTCGCCAGAGCCATACAATTCTAAGAAAATAACAAAGAAATCCATATTAAGTTACATTGGTAGGTTCTATGACCCTATGGGGTTCGCCGGCCCCATCGTAGTTACCGCAAAAGCTATTATGCAAAAAGTATGGTTTCAAAATATAGATTGGGATGCTACTCCTCCTCTGAATATTCAGCAAGAATGGCTTCACTTTACAGATGATTTAACGGCAATGAAACCAATACATTTAGGTAGAAACATAGATATTTCAGAGGGAGACACTGCAGAGCTGATAGGATTTGCGGATGCTTCGAGCTCCACAGCCTACGGTTGCTGTGTATATCTGCGAGTTACAAAATCAGGTGTCACTAATGTCTATTTGCTCTGTTCGAAATCTAGAATCAATCTTATTCAAAAGCAAGGCATGACAGTCCCAAGGCTTGAATTGAATGCTGCACTTTTATTGTCAAAGCTCATAATTAAGACACATGATTCACTTAAGCTTAAAGTCAATATTAAAAATGTATACTTATTCAGTGACTCACAAATCGTCCTTGCATGGCTCAGCACTGAATTATCTAAACTTCAAGCTTACATAGCGAACAGAGTAAGTGCCATTCGTCAAGCTACAGGTCAATGGTCATGGCTTTATGTCAGCTCTAAAGACAACCCCGCAGACCTCATAAGCAGAGGAGTCAAACCGAGTGAACTAAACAGCTGTGAAATGTGGTGGAAAGGGCCACAGTTTCTACATAAGAGTGAGTACAATTTTAATTCCTGTATACCCGAGCTTCCTAGCGATCTCCCTGAGGTGAAAGTGAGGCATTGCTTAGTACTTTCTGAAGAGGCTGAAGATCAAAATTCAAGTCCTATTGAATACATTTTCAAACGCTTATTTGAATGCTCAAATATCAGAAAAATGGTTAGGCTTTTAGCATATATACTGAGATTCAAAAATAATATAAATAAGAAACAAGAAAAAATTTATTGTAAATATTTAAAAAGCTCAGAACTTGAAAATGCTTTAATGGTAATTGTAAGGCATGAACAAAATATATATTTTAAATCAGAGCTGAGAACTCTGCGTAAAGGCAGCAATTTAAAGAGCAATCTTACAAACCTGCATCCATTCATTGATAAACTAGGTCTTCTACGAGTAGGTGGCAGGCTTCACCACGCTGCTATGCCTAATGCACGAAAACATCCTGTCATATTACCAAAAGACTCTTTAATTACTAGCTTAATTATTAAAAATGAACATGAAAGGTTACTGCATGCAGGAGCTAAGCTCCTACTATCAAGTTTAAATCAAAGATTTTGGATTTTGAATGGATTATCAGAAGTTAAGAAAATAACATACAAATGTATTACATGTTTTAGAAATAAGGCGACAGTGGCTCAGCAGCTAATGGGATCGATGCCAGCCAGCCGTGTCACTGTCACTAGCCGTCCGTTTGAAAAGATCGGAGTGGATTTCGCTGGCCCTGTAGACGTCAAGCTATCGCGAATCAGGCGCTCTGTTACCGGCAAAGGTTACATCTGTGTTTTTGTATGCTTTACCACAAAAGCGGTTCACTTAGAACTAGCTTCAGATCTAACCACAGAAACTTTCCTCGCTTGTTTGAGAAGAGAAATAAGCAGACGGGGAATTCCCAGCCACATCCACTGCGATAATTTTAGTTCGTTTAAATCAGCGAACAGTCAGTTGCATGAGCTTTATAAACTGCACTCTTCTCAGAGCCATCAAGCAAAAGTACACGAGTTTGCTGCAGAACAAGGAATAACTTTCCATTTCATCCCATGTTACTCGCCGACTCATGGAGGACTCTGGGAGAGTGCAGTTAAAAGCACAAAATATCATTTAAAACGAGTTGTACAAAAAGCTTCATTGACTTATGAACAGCTTAATACAGTTCTTTGCGAAATTGAAGCTGTACTTAATTCCAGACCTCTTCTACCGCTCTCATCAGACCCAGATGATTTTTGTTATTTAACACCGGGTCATTTTTTAATTGGAGGTCCACTAACCATGTATCCTGAAGATAATTTGATTGATGTACCTCAAAACAGACTTAAGTTTTGGAAAATTTGTACTAATTTAAAACAACAGTTTTGGAAAGCTTGGCATAAGTATTACCTAAATATTCTTCAAAATAGACCTAAATGGCGCCAAGTCAAAGATAATGTTAAATTAGGAAGTTTGGTAATTTTAAAAGATGATAATTTACAAACAATGTATTGGCCTATCGCCCGGATTGTCAAATTATGTCCAGGACATGATGGAAAGGTCAGGGCTGTAGAGGTCATGACCCCAAATAAAAGAACACATGTTAGAGCCATAAATAAAATATGTATTTTACCTATAGATTCTGAATAGCATAAGTTACATCAAAAAATTTGTTCTCTATTCTATTTCACATACATAAACCTTTTTAGAATAGTTAGTTATTACATTAAAATTATACAATTAACTTTAAAGTTTGTGAACAATAATAATATCATAATGTAATTAACATTCGCGAGGCCGCAGTATGTTTAATTATTAAACATGGATTTAGTTAATAAATAACTTTTGTTGGCAACATTACTTAGTTATTATAAAAAGTTATAGTGGCAACACTGTCTCAAGTCTCTTCTGCTACGACCTCGCGAAGGATAGACGTGTGCAATTAAAAGTACTTTCCTAAACTTGGGGTTTGATTCTCTTATCTTGATCGGCCTACTACGTGGAAGCTAACTACAGTCTAATTCCTTCAGTGATGTGATGTGATTGGTTTGAGTGATGTGAGGTGATGTGATGTGATGTGAGTGGTTTGAGTGATGTGAGGTGATGTGATGTGATGTGATGTGATGTGAGTGGTTTGTGTGATGTGAGGTGATGTGATGTGAGTGGTTTGAGTGATGTGAGGTGATGTGATGTGATGTGAGGAGTGGTTTGAGTGATGTGAGGTGATGTGATGTGAAGTGATGTGATGTGATGTGAGTGGTTTGAGTGATGTGAGGTGATGTGATGTGATGTGAGTGGTTTGAGTGGTTTGAGTGATGTGAGGTGATGTGAGTGGTTTGAGTGATGTGATGTGATGTGGTGATGTGAGGTGATGTGATGTGAGTGGTTTGAGTGATGTTAGGTGATGTGATGTGAGTGGTTTAAGTGATGTGAGTGGTTTGAGCGATGTGAGGTGATGTGATGTGAAGTGATGTGATGTGATGTGAGTGGTTTGAGTGATTTGAGTGATGTGATGTGATGTGATGTGAGTGGTTTGAGCGATTTGAGGTGATGTGATGTGCTGTGAGTGGTTTGAGTGATGTGAGGTGATGTGATGTGAAGTGATGTGATGTGATGTGAGTGGTTTGAGTGGTTTGAGTGATGTGAGGTGATGTGATGTGATGTGAGTGGTTTGAGTGATGTGAGGTGATGTGATGTGATGTGAGTGGTTTGAGTGATGTGAGGTGATGTGATGTGATGTGAGTGGTTTGAGTGATGTGAGGTGATGTGATGTGATGTGAGTGGTTTGAGTGATGTGAGGTGATGTGATGTGATGTGAGTGGTTTGAGTGATGTGAGGTGATGTGATGTGATGTGAGTGGTTTGAGTGATGTGAGGTGATGTGAGTGGTTTGAGTGATGTGAGGTGATGTGATGTGATGTGAGTGGTTTGAGTGATGAGAGTGGTTTCAGTGATGTGAGGTGTTGTGATGTGAAGTGATGTGATGTGATGGTGGTTTGAGTGATGTGAGGTGATGTGATGTGAGTGGTTAGAGCGATGTGAGGTGATGTGAAGTGATGTGAGTGGTTTGAGTGATGTGAGGTGAGTGAGTGGTTTGAGTGATGTGAGGTGATGTGAGTGGTTTGAGTAATGTGAGGTGATGTGATGTGGTGATGAGAGGTGATGTGATGTGAGTGGTTTGAGTGATGTGAGGTGATGTGATGTGAGTGGTTTGAGTGATGTGAGGTGATGTGATGTGAGTGGTTTGAGTGATGTGAGGTGATGTGATGTGAGTGGTTTGAGTGATGTGAGGTGATGTGATGTGATGTGAGTGGTTTGAGTGATGTGAGTGGTTTGAGTGATGTGAGGTGATGTGATGTGATGTGAGTGGTTTGAGTGATGTGATGTGATATGATGTGAGTGGTTTGAGTGATGTGAGTGGTTTGAGTGATGTGATGTGATGTGAGTGATTTGAGTGATGTGAGGTGATGTGAGTGGTTTGAGTGATGTGAGGTGATGTGATGTGGTGATGTGAGGTGATGTTATGTGAGTGGTTTGAGTGATGTGAGGTGATGTGATGTGAGTGGTTTGAGTGATGTGAGGTGATGTGATGTGAGTGGTTTGAGCGATGTGAGGTGATGTGATGTGATGTGAGTGGTTTGAGTGATGTGAGGTGATGTGATGTGATGTGAGTGGTTTGAGTGGTTTCAGTGATGTGAGGTGATGTGAGTGGTTTGAGTGATGTGATGTGAGTGGTTTGAGTGATGTGAGGTGATGTGATGTGAGTGGTTTGAGCGATGTGAGGTGATGTGATGTGATGTGAGTGGTTTGAGTGATGTGAGGTGATGTGATGTGCTGTGAGTGGTTTGAGTGATGTGAGGTGATGTGAGTGGTTTGAGTGATGTGAGGTGATGTGAGGTGATGTGATGTGATGTGAGTGGTTTGAGTGGTTTGAGTGATGTGAGGTGATGTGAGTGGTTTGAGTGATGTGAGGTGATGTGATGTGGTGATGTGAGGTGATGTGATGTGAGTGGTTTGAGTGATGTGAGGTGATGTGATGTGAGTGGTTTGAGTGATGTGAGGTGATGTGATGTGAGTGGTTTGAGTGATGTGAGGTGATGTGATGTGAGTGGTTTGAGTGATGTGAGGTGATGTGATGTGAGTGGTTTGAGTGATGTGAGTGGTTTGAGTGATGTGAGGTGATGTGATGTGATGTGAGTGGTTTGAGTGATGTGATGTGATGTGATGTGAGTGGTTTGAGTGATGTGAGTGGTTTGAGTGATGTGATGTGATGTGAGTGGTTTGAGTGATGTGACGTGATGTGAGTGGTTTGAGTGATGTGAGGTGATGTGATGTGAGTGGTTTGAGTGATGTGAGGTGATGTGATGTGAGTGGTTTGAGTGATGTGAGGTGATGTGATGTGAGTGGTTTGAGTGATGTGAGGTGATGTGATGTGCTGTGAGTGGTTTGAGTGATGTGAGGTGATGTGATGTGATGCGAGTGGTTTGAGTGATGTGAGGTGACGTGATGTGAAGTGATGTGATGTGATCTGAGTGGTTTGAGTGGTTTGAGTGATGTGAGGTGATGTGATGTGATGTGAGTGGTTTGAGTGATGTGAGGTGATGTGAGTGGTTTGAGTGATGTGATGTGATGTGGTGATGTGAGGTGATGTGATGTGAGTGGTTTGAGTGATGTGAGGTGATGTGATGTGATGTGAGTGGTTTGAGTGATGTGAGGTGATGTGATGAGATGTGAGTGGTTTGAGTGATGTGAGGTGATGTGATGTGATGTGAGTGGAGTGATGTGAGGTGATGTGATGTGAGTGGTTTGAGTGATGTGATGTGATGTGATGTGAGTGGTTTGAGTGATGTGAGGTGATGTGAGTGGTTTGAGTGATGTGAGGTGATGTGATGTGGTGATGTGAGGTGATGTGAGTGGTTTGAGTGATGTGAGGTGATGTGATGTGGTGATGTGAGGTGATGTGATGTGAGTGGTTTGAGTGATGTGAGGTGATGTGATGTGAGTGGTTTGAGTGATGTGAGGTGATGTGATGTGAGTGGTTTGAGCGATGTGAGGTGATGTGATGTGAGTGGTTTGAGCGATGTGAGGTGATGTGATGTGATGTGAGTGGTTTGAGTGATGTGAGGTGATGTGATGTGCTGTGAGTTGTTTGAGTGATGTGAGGTGATGTGATGTGGTGATGTGAGATGATGTGATGTGAGTGGTTTGAGTGATGTGATGTGAGTGGTTTGAGTGATGTGAGGTGATGTGATGTGATGTGAGTGGTTTGAGTGATGTGAGTGGTTTGAGTGATGTGAGGTGATGCGATGTGAAGTGATGTGATGTGATGTGAGTGGTTTGAGTGATGTGATGTGATGTGATGTGAGTGGTTTGAGTGATGTGATGTGATGTGATGTGAGTGGTTTGAGTGATGTGAGGTGATGTGATGTAATGTGAGTGGTTTGAGTTATGTGAGGTCATGTGATGTGATGTGAGTGGTTTGAGTGATGTGATGTGATGTGAGTGGTTTGAGTGGTGTGAGTTGATGTAATGTGATGTGAGTGGTTTGAGTGATGTGAGGTGATGTGATGTGATGTGAGTGGTTTGAGTGATGTGAGGTGATTTGATGTGATGTGAGTGGTTTGAGTGGTTTGAGTGATGTGATGTGATGTGTGTGAGTGGTTTGAGTGATGTGAGGTGATGTGATGTGATGTGAGTGGTTTGAGTGATGTGAGGTGATGTGATGTGATGTGAGTGGTTTGAGTGATGTGAGGTGATGTGAGGTGATGTGATGTGAGTGGTTTGAGCGATGTGAGGTGATGTGATGTGATGTGAGTGGTTTGAGTGATGTGAGGTGATGTGATGTGGTGATGTGAGGTGATGTGATGTGAGTGGTTTGAGTGATGTGATGTGATGTGAGTGGTTTGAGTGATGTGAGTGGTTTGAGTGGTTTGAGTGATGTGAGGTGATGTGATGTGATGTGAGTGGTTTGAGTGATGTGAGGTGATGTGATGTGAGTGGTTTGAGTGATGTGATGTGATGTGATGTGAGTGGTTTGAGTGATGTGATGTGATGTGAGTGGTTTGAGTGATGTGAGGTGATGTGATGTGATGTGAGTGGTTTGAGTGATGTGAGGTGTTGTGAGTGGTTTGAGTGATGTGAGGTGATGTGATGTGGTGATGTGAGGTGATGTGATGTGAGTGATTTGAGTGATGTGAGGTGATGTGATGTGAGTGGTTTGAGTGATGTGAGGTGATGTGATGTGATGTGAGTGGTTTGACTGATTTGAGTGGTTTGAGTGATGTGAGGTGATGTGATGTGAAGTGATGTGATGTGATGTGAGTGGTTTGAGTGGTTTGAGTGATGTGATGTGATGTGATGTGAGTGGTTTGAGTGATGTGAGGTGATGTGATGTGAAGTGATGTGATGTGATGTGAGTGGTTTGAGTGGTTTGAGTGATGTGAGGTGATGTGATGTGATGTGAGTGGTTTGAGTGATGTGAGGTGATGTGATGTGATGTGAGTGGTTTGAGTTATGTGATGTGGTGTGGTGATGTGAGGTGATGTGATGTGAGTGGTTTGAGTGATGTGATGTGATGTGATGTGAGTGGTTTGAGTGATGTGAGTGGTTTGAGTGATGTGAGTGGTTTGAGTGATGTGAGGTGATGTGATGTGGTGATGTGAGGTGATGTTATGTGAGTGGTTTGAGTGATGTGAGGTGATGTGATGTGAGTGGTTTGAGTGATGTGAGGTGATGTGATGTGAGTGGTTTGAGCGATGTGAGGTGATGTGATGTGATGTGAGTGGTTTGAGTGATGTGAGGTGATGTGATGTGATGTGAGTGGTTTGAGTGGTTTCAGTGATGTGAGGTGATGTGAGTGGTTTGAGTGATGTGATGTGAGTGGTTTGAGTGATGTGAGGTGATGTGATGTGAAAGGTTTGAGCGATGTGAGGTGATGTGATGTGATGTGAGTGGTTTGAGTGATGTGAGGTGATGTGATGTGCTGTGAGTGGTTTGAGTGATGTGAGGTGATGTGAGTGGTTTGAGTGATGTGAGGTGATGTGAGGTGATGTGATGTGATGTGAGTGGTTTGAGTGGTTTGAGTGATGTGAGGTGATGTGAGTGGTTTGAGTGATGTGAGGTGATGTGATGTGGTGATGTGAGGTGATGTGATGTGAGTGGTTTGAGTGATGTGAGGTGATGTGATGTGAGTGGTTTGAGTGATGTGAGGTGATGTGATGTGAGTGGTTTGAGTGATGTGAGGTGATGTGATGTGAGTGGTTTGAGTGATGTGAGGTGATGTGATGTGAGTGGTTTGAGTGATGTGAGTGGTTTGAGTGATGTGAGGTGATGTAATGTGATGTGAGTGGTTTGAGTGATGTGATGTGATGTGATGTGAGTGGTTTGAGTGATGTGAGTGGTTTGAGTGATGTGATGTGATGTGAGTGGTTTGAGTGATGTGACGTGATGTGAGTGGTTTGAGTGATGTGAGGTGATGTGATGTGAGTGGTTTGAGTGATGTGAGGTGATGTGATGTGAGTGGTTTGAGTGATGTGAGGTGATGTGATGTGAGTGGTTTGAGTGATGTGAGGTGATGTGATGTGCTGTGAGTGGTTTGAGTGATGTGAGGTGATGTGATGTGATGCGAGTGGTTTGAGTGATGTGAGGTGACGTGATGTGAAGTGATGTGATGTGATCTGAGTGGTTTGAGTGGTTTGAGTGATGTGAGGTGATGTGATGTGATGTGAGTGGTTTGAGTGATGTGAGGTGATGTGAGTGGTTTGAGTGATGTGATGTGATGTGGTGATGTGAGGTGATGTGATGTGAGTGGTTTGAGTGATGTGAGGTGATGTGATGTGATGTGAGTGGTTTGAGTGATGTGAGGTGATGTGATGAGATGTGAGTGGTTTGAGTGATGTGAGGTGATGTGATGTGATGTGAGTGGAGTGATGTGAGGTGATGTGATGTGAGTGGTTTGAGTGATGTGATGTGATGTGATGTGAGTGGTTTGAGTGATGTGAGGTGATGTGAGTGGTTTGAGTGATGTGAGGTGATGTGATGTGGTGATGTGAGGTGATGTGAGTGGTTTGAGTGATGTGAGGTGATGTGATGTGGTGATGTGAGGTGATGTGATGTGAGTGGTTTGAGTGATGTGAGGTGATGTGATGTGAGTGGTTTGAGTGATGTGAGGTGATGTGATGTGAGTGGTTTGAGCGATGTGAGGTGATGTGATGTGAGTGGTTTGAGCGATGTGAGGTGATGTGATGTGATGTGAGTGGTTTGAGTGATGTGAGGTGATGTGATGTGCTGTGAGTTGTTTGAGTGATGTGAGGTGATGTGATGTGGTGATGTGAGATGATGTGATGTGAGTGGTTTGAGTGATGTGATGTGAGTGGTTTGAGTGATGTGAGGTGATGTGATGTGATGTGAGTGGTTTGAGTGATGTGAGTGGTTTGAGTGATGTGAGGTGATGCGATGTGAAGTGATGTGATGTGATGTGAGTGGTTTGAGTGATGTGATGTGATGTGATGTGAGTGGTTTGAGTGATGTGATGTGATGTGATGTGAGTGGTTTGAGTGATGTGAGGTGATGTGATGTAATGTGAGTGGTTTGAGTTATGTGAGGTCATGTGATGTGATGTGAGTGGTTTGAGTGATGTGATGTGATGTGAGTGGTTTGAGTGGTGTGAGTTGATGTAATGTGATGTGAGTGGTTTGAGTGATGTGAGGTGATGTGATGTGATGTGAGTGGTTTGAGTGATGTGAGGTGATTTGATGTGATGTGAGTGGTTTGAGTGGTTTGAGTGATGTGATGTGATGTGTGTGAGTGGTTTGAGTGATGTGAGGTGATGTGATGTGATGTGAGTGGTTTGAGTGATGTGAGGTGATGTGATGTGATGTGAGTGGTTTGAGTGATGTGAGGTGATGTGAGGTGATGTGATGTGAGTGGTTTGAGCGATGTGAGGTGATGTGATGTGATGTGAGTGGTTTGAGTGATGTGAGGTGATGTGATGTGGTGATGTGAGGTGATGTGATGTGAGTGGTTTGAGTGATGTGATGTGATGTGAGTGGTTTGAGTGATGTGAGTGGTTTGAGTGGTTTGAGTGATGTGAGGTGATGTGATGTGATGTGAGTGGTTTGAGTGATGTGAGGTGATGTGATGTGAGTGGTTTGAGTGATGTGATGTGATGTGATGTGAGTGGTTTGAGTGATGTGATGTGATGTGAGTGGTTTGAGTGATGTGAGTGGTTTGAGTGATGTGAGGTGTTGTGAGTGGTTTGAGTGATGTGAGGTGATGTGATGTGGTGATGTGAGGTGATGTGATGTGAGTGGTTATGGGTGATGTGATATGATGTGAGTGGTTTGAGTGATGTGATGTGAGTGGTTATGGGTGATGTGATGTGATGTGAGTGGTTTGAGTGATGTGAGGTGATGTGAGGTGATGTGATGTGAGTGGTTTGAGTGATGTGAGGTGATGTGATGTGATGTGATGTGAGTGGTTTGAGTGATGTGATGTGATGTGATGTGATGTGAGTGGTTATGGGTGATGTGAGGTGATGTGATGTGATGTGATGTGAGTGGTTATGGGTGATGTGAGGTGATGTGATGTGATGTGATGTGAGTGGTTTGAGTGATGTGAGGTGATGTGATGTGGTGATGTGAGGTGATGTGATGTGAGTGGTTTGAGTGATGTGATGTGATGTGATGTGATGTGAGTGGTTTGAGTAATGTGAGTGGTTTGAGTGATGTGAGGTTATGTGATGTGATGTGAGTGGTTTGAGTGGTTTGAGTGATGTGATGTGATGTGATGTGAGTGGTTTGAGTGATGTGAGGTGATTTGATGTGATGTGATGTGAGGTGATGTGATGTGAGTGGTTTGAGTGATGTGAGGTGATGTGATGTGGTGATGTGAGGTGATGTGATGTGAGTGGTTTGAGTGATGTGATGTGAGTGGTTTGAGTGATGTGAGGTGATGTGATGTGATGTGAGTGGTTTGAGTGGTTTGAGTGATGTGATGTGATGTGATGTGAGTGGTTTGAGTGATGTGAGGTGATTTGATGTGATGTGATGTGAGGTGATGTGATGTGAGTGGTTTGAGTGATGTGATGTGATGTGATGTGAGTGGTTTGAGTGATGTGAGGTGATGTGATGTGATGTGAGTGGTTAAGGGGCGATGTGAGGTGAGGTGATGTGATGTGATGTGAGAGGTTTGAGTGATGTGAGGTGATGTGATGTGAGTGGTTTGAGCGATTTGAGGTGATGTGATGTGATGTGAGTGGTTTGAGTGATGTGAGGTGATGTGATGTGCTGTGAGTGGTTTGAGTGATGTGAGGTGATGTGATGTGAGTGGTTTGAGTGGTTTGAGTGACTTGAGGTGATGTGATGTGATGTGAGTGGTTTGAGTGATGTGAGGTGATGTGATGTGATGTGAGTGGTTTGAGTGATGTGAGGTGATGTTATGTGATGTGAGTGGTTTGAGTGATGTGAGCCGATGTGATGTGAAGTGATGTGATGTGATGTGAGTGGTTTGAGTGGTTTGAGTGATGTGATGTGATGTGAGTGGTTTGATTCATGTGAGGTGATGTGATGTGATGTGAGTGGTTTGAGTGGTTTGAGTGATGTGATGTGATGTGAGTGGTTTGATTCATGTGAGGTGATGTGATGTGATGTGAGTGGTTTGAGTGATGTGAGGTGATGTGATGTGATGTGAGTGGTTTGAGTGATGTGAGGTGATGTGATGTGATGTGAGTGGTTTGAGTGATGTGAGGTGATGTGATGTGATGTGAGTGGTTTGAGTGATGTGAGGTGATGTGATGTGATGTGAGTGGTTTGAGTGATGTGAGTGGTTTGAGTGATGTGAGGTGATGTGAGGTGATGTGATGTGAGTGGTTTGAGTTATGTGAGGTGATGTGATGTGATGTGATGTGAGTGGTTTGAGTGATGTGAGGTGATGTGATGTGATGTGATGTGAGTGGTTTGAGTGATGTGAGGTGATGTGAGGTGATGTGATGTGAGTGGTTTGAGTGATGTGAGGTGATGTGATGTGATGTGATGTGAGTGGTTTGAGTGATGTGTGGTGATGTGATGTGATGTGATGTGAGTGGTTTGAGTGATGTGAGGTGATGTGAGGTGATGTGATGTGAGTGGTTTGAGTGATGTGAGGTGATGTGATGTGATGTGAGTGGTTTTAGTGATGTGAGGAAATGTGATGTGAGTGGTTCGAGTGATGTGATGTGATGTGATGTGAGTGGTTTGAGTGATGTGAGTGATTTGAGTGATGTGATGTGATGTGAGTGGTTTGAGTGATGTGAGGTGATGTGAGTGGTTTGAGTGATGTGAGGTGATGTGATGTGGTGATGTGAGGTGATGTGATGTGAGTGGTTTGAGTGATGTGAGGTGATGTGATGTGAGTGGTTTGAGTGATGTGAGGTGATGTGATGTGAGTGGTTTGAGCGATTTGAGGTGATGTGATGTGATGTGAGTGGTTTGAGTGATGTGAGGTGATGTGATGTGCTGTGAGTGGTTTGAGTGATGTGAGGTGATGTGATGTGAGTGGTTTGAGTGGTTTGAGTGATGTGATGTGATGTGAGTGGTTTGAGTGATGTGAGGTGATGTGATGTGAGTGGTTTGAGTGATGTGAGGTGATGTGATGTGATGTGAGTGGTTTGAGTGATGTGAGGTGATGTGATGTGATGTGAGTGGTTTGAGTGATGTGAGGTGATGTGATGTGATGTGATGTGAGTGGTTTGAGTGATGTGAGGTGATGTGATGTGATGTGAGTGGATTGACTGATTTGAGTGGTTTGAGTGATGTGAGGTGATGTGATGTGAAGTGATGTGAAGTGATGTGAGTGGTTTGAGTGGTTTGAGTGATGTGATGTGATGTGATGTGAGTGGTTTGAGTGATGTGAGGTGATGTGATGTGAAGTGATGTGATGTGATGTGAGTGGTTTGAGTGGTTTGAGTGATGTGAGGTGATGTGATGTGATGTGAGTGGTTTGAGTGATGTGAGGTGATGTGATGTGATGTGAGTGGTTTGAGTTATGTGATGTGATGTGGTGATGTGAGGTGATGTGATGTGAGTGGTTTGAGTGATGTGATGTGATGTGATGTGAGTGGTTTGAGTGATGTGAGTGGTTTGAGTGATGTGAGTGGTTTGAGTGATGTGAGGTGATGTGATGTGATGTGAGTGGTTTGAGTGATGTGAGGTGATGTGATGTGAAGTGATTTGATGTGATGTGAGTGGTTTGAGTGATGTGAGGTGATGTGATGTGAGTGGTTTGAGTGATGTGATGTGATGTGATGTGATGTGATGTGAGTGGTTTGAGTGATGTGAGTGGTTTGAGTGATGTGATGTGATGTGAGTGGTTTGAGTGATGTGAGGTGATGTGATGTGATGTGAGTGGTTTGAGTGATGTGAGGTGATGTGATGTGAAGTGAGTGGTTTGAGTGATGTGAGTGGTTTGAGTGATGTGAGGTGATGTGATGTGAGTGGTTTGAGCGATGTGAGGTGATGTGATGTGATGTGAGTGGTTTGAGTGATGTGAGGTGATGTGATGTGCTGTGAGTGGTTTGAGTGATGTGAGGTGATGTGATGTGATGCGAGTGGTTTGAGTGATGTGAGGTGATGTGATGTGAAGTGATGTGATGTGATCTGAGTGGTTTGAGTGGTTTGAGTGATGTGAGGTGATGTGATGTGATGTGAGTGGTTTGAGTGGTTTGAGTGATGTGAGGTGATGTGAGTGGTTTGAGTGATGTGAGGTGATGTGATGTGCTGTGAGTGGTTTGAGTGATGTGAGGTGATGTGATGTGATGCGAGTGGTTTGAGTGATGTGAGGTGATGTGATGTGAAGTGATGTGATGTGATCTGAGTGGTTTGAGTGGTTTGAGTGATGTGAGGTGATGTGATGTGATGTGAGTGGTTTGAGTGGTTTGAGTGATGTGAGGTGATGTGAGTGGTTTGAGTGATGTGAGGTGATGTGAGTGGTTTGAGTGGTTTGAGTGATGTGAGGTGATGTGAGTGGTTTGAGTGATGTGAGGTGATGTGATGTGAGTGGTTTGAGCGATGTGAGGTGATGTGATGTGAGTGGTTTGAGCGATGTGAGGTGATGTGATGTGATGTGAGTGGTTTGAGTGATGTGAGGTGATGTGATGTGCTGTGAGTTGTTTGAGTGATGTGAGGTGATGTGATGTGGTGATGTGAGATGATGTGATGTGAGTGGTTTGAGTGATGTGATGTGAGTGGTTTGAGTGATGTGAGGTGATGTGATGTGATGTGAGTGGTTTGAGTGATGTGAGTGGTTTGAGTGATGTGAGGTGATGCGATGTGAAGTGATGTGATGTGATGTGAGTGGTTTGAGTGATGTGATGTGATGTGATGTGAGTGGTTTGAGTGATGTGATGTGATGTGATGTGAGTGGTTTGAGTGATGTGAGGTGATGTGATGTAATGTGAGTGGTTTGAGTTATGTGAGGTCATGTGATGTGATGTGAGTGGTTTGAGTGATGTGATGTGATGTGAGTGGTTTGAGTGGTGTGAGTTGATGTAATGTGATGTGAGTGGTTTGAGTGATGTGAGGTGATGTGATGTGATGTGAGTGGTTTGAGTGATGTGAGGTGATTTGATGTGATGTGAGTGGTTTGAGTGGTTTGAGTGATGTGATGTATTGTTTTGCATTGATTACAAGCATGTTTTGGTATAAATACGGGTGGCTGATGCCTTGTGTCATTCTCGCTCGAGACGTCGGATCGTTCGGAGCTCGGCTCAGCACAGCTCGGCTCTGCTCGGCTTGGATAAAATCAGTGATTAGCGATAAGAATCTAAACTATTGTTTTTATGTTACAAGTCGACGGAGCCGACGGCCAGCAACGCCGTGAACGGCGAGGAAAACGCTGGGAGGGCGGTGCCGGGCGATGACGGAGCCGCGGGATGATGGCGCCGCGGGATGAAAGCGCCGCCGCGCGATCAAGGCGTCAGGCGTTAACGCCGCCAGGCGAGGACGACGCCGCCGGCGCGATGACGGTTTTGTGTTGCATAGTCTTGTAGTTGTATTGTGTTGCATGTTCTTGTAGTTGTATTGTTGCATGGTCTTGTAGTTGTATTGTTTTGCATTGATTACAAACATGCTTTGGTATAAATACGGGCGGCTGATGCCTTACGTGTCATTCCCGCTCGAGACGTCGGATCTCGGATGTGATGTGATGTGATGTGATGTAATGTGATGTGATGTGATGTGATGTGAGTGGTTTGAGTGGTTTGAGTGATGTGAGTGGTTTGTGTGATGTGAGGTGATGTGATGTGGTGATGAGGTGATGTGATGTGAGTGGTTTGAGTGATGTGATGTGAGTGGTTTGAGTGATGTGATGTGAGTGGTTTGAGTGATGTGAGGTGATGTGATGTGATGTGAGTGGTTTGAGTGATGTGAGGTGATGTGATGTGATGTGAGTGGTTTGAGTGATGTGAGTGGTTTGAGTGATGTGAGGTGATGTGAGGTGATGTGATGTGAGTGGTTTGAGCGATGTGAGGTGATGTGATGTGATGTGAGTGGTTTGAGTGATGTGAGGTGATGTGATGTGGTGATGTGAGGTGATGTGATGTGAGTGGTTTGAGTGATGTGATGTGATGTGAGTGGTTTGAGTGATGTGAGTGGTTTGAGTGGTTTGAGTGATGTGAGGTGATGTGATGTGATGTGAGTGGTTTGAGTGATGTGAGGTGATGTGATGTGAGTGGTTTGAGTGATGTGATGTGATGTGATGTGAGTGGTTTGAGTGATGTGATGTGATGTGAGTGGTTTGAGTGATGTGAGGTGATGTGATGTGATGCGAGTGGTTTGAGTGATGTGAGGTGATGTGATGTGAAGTGATGTGATGTGATCTGAGTGGTTTGAGTGGTTTGAGTGATGTGAGGTGATGTGATGTGATGTGAGTGGTTTGAGTGGTTTGAGTGATGTGAGGTGATGTGAGTGGTTTGAGTGATGTGATGTGATGTGGTGATGTGAGGTGATGTGATGTGAGTGGTTTGAGTGATGTGAGGTGATGTGATGTGATGTGATTGGTTTGAGTGATGTGAGGTGATGTGATGAGATGTGAGTGGTTTGAGTGATGTGAGGTGATGTGATGTGATGTGAGTGGAGTGATGTGAGGTGATGTGATGTGAGTGGTTTGAGTGATGTGATGTGATGTGATGTGAGTGGTTTGAGTGATGTGATGTGATGTGATGTGAGTGGTTTGAGTGATGTGAGGTGATGTGATGTGATGTGAGTGGTTTGAGTGATGTGAGGTGATGTGAGTGGTTTGAGTGATGTGAGGTGATGTGAGTGGTTTGAGTGATGTGAGGTGATGTGATGTGAGTGGTTTGAGTGATGTGAGGTGATGTGATGTGAGTGGTTTGAGCGATGTGAGGTGATGTGATGTGAGTGGTTTGAGCGATGTGAGGTGATGTGATGTGATGTGAGTGGTTTGAGTGATGTGAGGTGATGTGATGTGCTGTGAGTTGTTTGAGTGATGTGAGGTGATGTGATGTGGTGATGTGAGATGATGTGATGTGAGTGGTTTGAGTGATGTGATGTGAGTGGTTTGAGTGATGTGAGGTGATGTGATGTGATGTGAGTGGTTTGAGTGATGTGAGTGGTTTGAGTGATGTGAGGTGATGCGATGTGAAGTGATGTGATGTGATGTGAGTGGTTTGAGTGATGTGATGTGATGTGATGTGAGTGGTTTGAGTGATGTGATGTGATGTGATGTGAGTGGTTTGAGTGATGTGAGGTGATGTGATGTAATGTGAGTGGTTTGAGTTATGTGAGGTCATGTGATGTGATGTGAGTGGTTTGAGTGATGTGATGTGATGTGAGTGGTTTGAGTGGTGTGAGTTGATGTAATGTGATGTGAGTGGTTTGAGTGATGTGAGGTGATGTGATGTGATGTGAGTGGTTTGAGTGATGTGAGGTGATTTGATGTGATGTGAGTGGTTTGAGTGGTTTGAGTGATGTGATGTGATGTGTGTGAGTGGTTTGAGTGATGTGAGGTGATGTGATGTGATGTGAGTGGTTTGAGTGATGTGAGGTGATGTGATGTGATGTGAGTGGTTTGAGTGATGTGAGTGGTTTGAGTGATGTGAGGTGATGTGAGGTGATGTGATGTGAGTGGTTTGAGCGATGTGAGGTGATGTGATGTGATGTGAGTGGTTTGAGTGATGTGAGGTGATGTGATGTGGTGATGTGAGGTGATGTGATGTGAGTGGTTTGAGTGATGTGATGTGATGTGAGTGGTTTGAGTGATGTGAGTGGTTTGAGTGGTTTGAGTGATGTGAGGTGATGTGATGTGATGTGAGTGGTTTGAGTGATGTGAGGTGATGTGATGTGAGTGGTTTGAGTGATGTGATGTGATGTGATGTGAGTGGTTTGAGTGATGTGATGTGATGTGAGTGGTTTGAGTGATGTGAGGTGATGTGATGTGATGTGAGTGGTTTGAGTGATGTGAGGTGTTGTGAGTGGTTTGAGTGATGTGAGGTGATGTGATGTGGTGATGTGAGGTGATGTGATGTGAGTGATTTGAGTGATGTGAGGTGATGTGAGGTGATGTGATGTGATGTGAGTGGTTTGAGTGATGTGAGGTGATGTGATGTGATGTGAGTGGTTTGAGTTATGTGATGTGATGTGGTGATGTGAGGTGATGTGATGTGAAGTGATGTGATGTGATGTGAGTGGTTTGAGTGGTTTGAGTGATGTGATGTGATGTGATGTGAGTGGTTTGAGTGATGTGAGGTGATGTGATGTGAAGTGATGTGATGTGATGTGAGTGGTTTGAGTGGTTTGAGTGATGTGAGGTGATGTGATGTGATGTGAGTGGTTTGAGTGATGTGAGGTGATGTGATGTGATGTGAGTGGTTTGAGTTATGTGATGTGATGTGGTGATGTGAGGTGATGTGATGTGAGTGGTTTGAGTGATGTGATGTGATGTGATGTGAGTGGTTTGAGTGATGTGAGTGGTTTGAGTGATGTGAGTGGTTTGAGTGATGTGAGGTGATGTGATGTGATGTGAGTGGTTTGAGTGATGTGAGGTGATGTGATGTGAAGTGATTTGATGTGATGTGAGTGGTTTGAGTGATGTGAGGTGATGTGATGTGAGTGGTTTGAGTGATGTGATGTGATGTGATGTGATGTGATGTAAGTGGTTTGAGTGATGTGAGTGGTTTGAGTGATGTGAGGTGATGTGATGTGATGTGAGTGGTTTGAGTGATGTGAGGTGATGTGATGTGATGTGAGTGGTTTGAGTGATGTGAGGTGATGTGATGTGAAGTGAGTGGTTTGAGTGATGTGAGTGGTTTGAGTGATGTGAGGTGATGTGATGTGATGTGATGTGAGTGGTGATGTGAGGTGATGTGATGTGAGTGGTTTGAGTGATGTGATGTGATGTTATTTGAGTGTTTTGAGTGATGTGAGTGGTTTGAGTGATGTGAGGTGATGTGATGTGATTTGAGAGGTTTGAGTGATGTGAGGTGATGTGATGTGATGTGAGTGGTTTGAGTGATGTGAGGTGATGTGATGTGATGTGAGACGTTTGAGTGATGTGAGGTGATGTGATGTGATGTGAGTGGTTTGAGTGATGTGAGGTGATGTGATGTGAAGTGATGTGATGTGAGGTGATGTGATGTGAAGTGATGTGATGTGATGTGAGTGGTTTGAGTGATTTGAGTGATGTGATGTGATGTGATGTGAGTGGTTTGAGTGATGTGAGGTGATGTGATGTGATGTGATGTGAGGTGATGTGATGTGAGTGGTTTGAGTGATATGATGTGATGTGATGTGATGTGAGTGGTTTGAGTGATGTGAGGTGATGTGATGTGATGTGAGTGGTTTGAGTGATGTGAGGTGATGTGATGTGATGTGAGTAGTTTGAGTGATGTGAGGTGATGTGATGTGATGTGAAGTGATGTGAGGTGATGTGATGTGAGTGGTTTGAGTGATGTGATGTGATGTGAGTGGTTTGAGTGATGTGAGTGGTTTGAGTGATGTGAGGTGATGTGATGTGATGTGAGTGGTTTGAGTGATGTGAGGTGATGTGATGTGATGTGAGTGGTTTGAGTTATGTGATGTGATGTGGTGATGTGAGGTGATGTGATGTGAGTGGTTTGAGTGATGTGATGTGATGTGATGTGAGTGGTTTGAGTGATGTGAGTGGTTTGAGTGATGTGAGTGGTTTGAGTGATGTGAGGTGATGTGATGTGATGTGAGTGGTTTGAGTGATGTGAGGTGATGTGATGTGAAGTGATTTGATGTGATGTGAGTGGTTTGAGTGATGTGAGGTGATGTGATGTGAGTGGTTTGAGTGATGTGATGTGATGTGATGTGATGTGATGTAAGTGGTTTGAGTGATGTGAGTGGTTTGAGTGATGTGAGGTGATGTGATGTGATGTGAGTGGTTTGAGTGATGTGAGGTGATGTGATGTGATGTGAGTGGTTTGAGTGATGTGAGGTGATGTGATGTGAAGTGAGTGGTTTGAGTGATGTGAGTGGTTTGAGTGATGTGAGGTGATGTGATGTGATGTGATGTGAGTGGTGATGTGAGGTGATGTGATGTGAGTGGTTTGAGTGATGTGATGTGATGTTATTTGAGTGTTTTGAGTGATGTGAGTGGTTTGAGTGATGTGAGGTGATGTGATGTGATTTGAGAGGTTTGAGTGATGTGAGGTGATGTGATGTGATGTGAGTGGTTTGAGTGATGTGAGGTGATGTGATGTGATGTGAGACGTTTGAGTGATGTGAGGTGATGTGATGTGATGTGAGTGGTTTGAGTGATGTGAGGTGATGTGATGTGAAGTGATGTGATGTGAGGTGATGTGATGTGAAGTGATGTGATGTGATGTGAGTGGTTTGAGTGATTTGAGTGATGTGATGTGATGTGATGTGAGTGGTTTGAGTGATGTGAGGTGATGTGAGTGGTTTGAGTGATGTGAGGTGATGTGATGTGAGTGGTTTGAGTGATGTGAGGTGATGTGATGTGAGTGGTTTGAGCGATGTGAGGTGATGTGATGTGAGTGGTTTGAGCGATGTGAGGTGATGTGATGTGATGTGAGTGGTTTGAGTGATGTGAGGTGATGTGATGTGCTGTGAGTTGTTTGAGTGATGTGAGGTGATGTGATGTGGTGATGTGAGATGATGTGATGTGAGTGGTTTGAGTGATGTGATGTGAGTGGTTTGAGTGATGTGAGGTGATGTGATGTGATGTGAGTGGTTTGAGTGATGTGAGTGGTTTGAGTGATGTGAGGTGATGCGATGTGAAGTGATGTGATGTGATGTGAGTGGTTTGAGTGATGTGATGTGATGTGATGTGAGTGGTTTGAGTGATGTGATGTGATGTGATGTGAGTGGTTTGAGTGATGTGAGGTGATGTGATGTAATGTGAGTGGTTTGAGTTATGTGAGGTCATGTGATGTGATGTGAGTGGTTTGAGTGATGTGATGTGATGTGAGTGGTTTGAGTGGTGTGAGTTGATGTAATGTGATGTGAGTGGTTTGAGTGATGTGAGGTGATGTGATGTGATGTGAGTGGTTTGAGTGATGTGAGGTGATTTGATGTGATGTGAGTGGTTTGAGTGGTTTGAGTGATGTGATGTGATGTGTGTGAGTGGTTTGAGTGATGTGAGGTGATGTGATGTGATGTGAGTGGTTTGAGTGATGTGAGGTGAT
Source organism: Oeneis ivallda (assembly GCA_029955525.1). Taxonomy (NCBI): domain Eukaryota; kingdom Metazoa; phylum Arthropoda; class Insecta; order Lepidoptera; family Nymphalidae; genus Oeneis; species Oeneis ivallda. Next base: position 76,915 of record JARPMR010000071.1, read on the forward strand.
GTGATGTGATGTGAGTGGTTTGAGTGATGTGAGTGGTTTGAGTGATGTGAGGTGATGTGAGGTGATGTGATGTGAGTGGTTTGAGCGATGTGAGGTGATGTGATGTGATGTGAGTGGTTTGAGTGATGTGAGGTGATGTGATGTGGTGATGTGAGGTGATGTGATGTGAGTGGTTTGAGTGATGTGATGTGATGTGAGTGGTTTGAGTGATGTGAGTGATTTGAGTGGTTTGAGTGATGTGAGGTGATGTGATGTGATGTGAGTGGTTTGAGTGATGTGAGGTGATGTGATGTGAGTGGTTTGAGTGATGTGATGTGATGTGATGTGAGTGGTTTGAGTGATGTGATGTGATGTGAGTGGTTTGAGTGATGTGAGGTGATGTGATGTGATGTGAGTGGTTTGAGTGATGTGAGGTGTTGTGAGTGGTTTGAGTGATGTGAGGTGATGTGATGTGGTGATGTGAGGTGATGTGATGTGAGTGATTTGAGTGATGTGAGGTGATGTGATGTGAGTGGTTTGAGTGATGTGAGGTGATGTGATGTGATGTGAGTGGTTTGACTGATTTGAGTGGTTTGAGTGATGTGAGGTGATGTGATGTGAAGTGATGTGATGTGATGTGAGTGGTTTGAGTGGTTTGAGTGATGTGATGTGATGTGATGTGAGTGGTTTGAGTGATGTGAGGTGATGTGATGTGAAGTGATGTGATGTGATGTGAGTGGTTTGAGTGGTTTGAGTGATGTGAGGTGATGTGATGTGATGTGAGTGGTTTGAGTGATGTGAGGTGATGTGATGTGATGTGAGTGGTTTGAGTTATGTGATGTGATGTGGTGATGTGAGGTGATGTGATGTGAGTGGTTTGAGTGATGTGATGTGATGTGATGTGAGTGGTTTGAGTGATGTGAGTGGTTTGAGTGATGTGAGTGGTTTGAGTGATGTGAGGTGATGTGATGTGATGTGAGTGGTTTGAGTGATGTGAGGTGATGTGATGTGAAGTGATTTGATGTGATGTGAGTGGTTTGAGTGATGTGAGGTGATGTGATGTGAGTGGTTTGAGTGATGTGATGTGATGTGATGTGATGTGATGTAAGTGGTTTGAGTGATGTGAGTGGTTTGAGTGATGTGAGGTGATGTGATGTGATGTGAGTGGTTTGAGTGATGTGAGGTGATGTGATGTGATGTGAGTGGTTTGAGTGATGTGAGGTGATGTGATGTGAAGTGAGTGGTTTGAGTGATGTGAGTGGTTTGAGTGATGTGAGGTGATGTGATGTGATGTGATGTGAGTGGTGATGTGAGGTGATGTGATGTGAGTGGTTTGAGTGATGTGATGTGATGTTATTTGAGTGTTTTGAGTGATGTGAGTGGTTTGAGTGATGTGAGGTGATGTGATGTGATTTGAGAGGTTTGAGTGATGTGAGGTGATGTGATGTGATGTGAGTGGTTTGAGTGATGTGAGGTGATGTGATGTGATGTGAGACGTTTGAGTGATGTGAGGTGATGTGATGTGATGTGAGTGGTTTGAGTGATGTGAGGTGATGTGATGTGAAGTGATGTGATGTGAGGTGATGTGATGTGAAGTGATGTGATGTGATGTGAGTGGTTTGAGTGATTTGAGTGATGTGATGTGATGTGATGTGAGTGGTTTGAGTGATGTGAGGTGATGTGATGTGATGTGATGTGAGGTGATGTGATGTGAGTGGTTTGAGTGATGTGAGGTGATGTGATGTGATGTGAGTAGTTTGAGTGATGTGAGGTGATGTGATGTGATGTGAAGTGATGTGAGGTGATGTGATGTGAGTGGTTTGAGTGATGTGATGTGATGTGAGTGGTTTGAGTGATGTGAGTGGTTTGAGTGATGTGAGGTGATGTGATGTGATGTGAGTGGTTTGAGTGATGTGAGGTGATGTGATGTGGTGAAGTGAGGTGATGTGATGTGAGTGGTTTGAGTGATGTGATGTGATGTGAGTGGTTTGAGTGATGTGATGCGATGTGAGTGGTTTGAGTGATGTGAGGTGATGTGATGTGATGTGAGTGGTTTGAGTGATGTGATGTGATGTGATGTGAGTTGATGTGATGAGTGGTTTGAGTGATGTGATGTGAGTGGTTTGAGTGATGTGAGTGGTTTGAGTGATGTGAGTGGTTAAGGGGCGATGTGAGGTGAGGTGATGTGATGTGATGTGATGTGAGTGGTTTGAGTGATGTGATGTGATGTGATGTGAAGTGAGTGGTTTGAGTGATGTGAGTGGTTTGAGTGATGTGAGGTGATGTGATGTGATGTGATGTGAGTGGTGATGTGAGGTGATGTGATGTGAGTGGTTTGAGTGATGTGATGTGATGTTATTTGAGTGTTTTGAGTGATGTGAGTGGTTTGAGTGATGTGAGGTGATGTGATGTGATTTGAGAGGTTTGAGTGATGTGAGGTGATGTGATGTGATGTGAGTGGTTTGAGTGATGTGAGGTGATGTGATGTGATGTGAGACGTTTGAGTGATGTGAGGTGATGTGATGTGATGTGAGTGGTTTGAGTGATGTGAGGTGATGTGATGTGAAGTGATGTGATGTGAGGTGATGTGATGTGAAGTGATGTGATGTGATGTGAGTGGTTTGAGTGGTTTGAGTGATGTGATGTGATGTGATGTGAGTGGTTTGAGTGATGTGAGGTGATGTGATGTGATGTGATGTGAGGTGATGTGATGTGAGTGGTTTGAGTGATATGATGTGATGTGATGTGATGTGAGTGGTTTGAGTGATGTGAGGTGATGTGATGTGATGTGAGTGGTTTGAGTGATGTGAGGTGATGTGATGTGATTTGAGAGGTTTGAGTGATGTGAGGTGATGTGATGTGATGTGAGTGGTTTGAGTGATGTGAGGTGATGTGATGTGATGTGAGACGTTTGAGTGATGTGAGGTGATGTGATGTGATGTGAGTGGTTTGAGTGATGTGAGGTGATGTGATGTGAAGTGATGTGATGTGAGGTGATGTGATGTGAAGTGATGTGATGTGATGTGAGTGGTTTGAGTGATTTGAGTGATGTGATGTGATGTGATGTGAGTGGTTTGAGTGATGTGAGGTGATGTGATGTGATGTGATGTGAGGTGATGTGATGTGAGTGGTTTGAGTGATATGATGTGATGTGATGTGATGTGAGTGGTTTGAGTGATGTGAGGTGATGTGATGTGATGTGAGTGGTTTGAGTGATGTGAGGTGATGTGATGTGATGTGAGTAGTTTGAGTGATGTGAGGTGATGTGATGTGATGTGAAGTGATGTGAGGTGATGTGATGTGAGTGGTTTGAGTGATGTGATGTGATGTGAGTGGTTTGAGTGATGTGAGTGGTTTGAGTGATGTGAGGTGATGTGATGTGATGTGAGTGGTTTGAGTGATGTGAGGTGATGTGATGTGGTGAAGTGAGGTGATGTGATGTGAGTGGTTTGAGTGATGTGATGTGATGTGAGTGGTTTGAGTGATGTGATGCGATGTGAGTGGTTTGAGTGATGTGAGGTGATGTGATGTGATGTGAGTGGTTTGAGTGATGTGATGTGATGTGATGTGAGTTGATGTGATGAGTGGTTTGAGTGATGTGATGTGAGTGGTTTGAGTGATGTGAGTGGTTTGAGTGATGTGAGTGGTTAAGGGGCGATGTGAGGTGAGGTGATGTGATGTGATGTGATGTGAGTGGTTTGAGTGATGTGATGTGATGTGATGTGAAGTGAGTGGTTTGAGTGATGTGAGTGGTTTGAGTGATGTGAGGTGATGTGATGTGATGTGATGTGAGTGGTGATGTGAGGTGATGTGATGTGAGTGGTTTGAGTGATGTGATGTGATGTTATTTGAGTGTTTTGAGTGATGTGAGTGGTTTGAGTGATGTGAGGTGATGTGATGTGATTTGAGAGGTTTGAGTGATGTGAGGTGATGTGATGTGATGTGAGTGGTTTGAGTGATGTGAGGTGATGTGATGTGATGTGAGACGTTTGAGTGATGTGAGGTGATGTGATGTGATGTGAGTGGTTTGAGTGATGTGAGGTGATGTGATGTGAAGTGATGTGATGTGAGGTGATGTGATGTGAAGTGATGTGATGTGATGTGAGTGGTTTGAGTGGTTTGAGTGATGTGATGTGATGTGATGTGAGTGGTTTGAGTGATGTGAGGTGATGTGATGTGATGTGATGTGAGGTGATGTGATGTGAGTGGTTTGAGTGATATGATGTGATGTGATGTGATGTGAGTGGTTTGAGTGATGTGAGGTGATGTGATGTGATGTGAGTGGTTTGAGTGATGTGAGGTGATGTGATGTGATGTGAGTAGTTTGAGTGATGTGAGGTGATGTGATGTGATGTGAAGTGATGTGAGGTGATGTGATGTGAGTGGTTTGAGTGATGTGATGTGATGTGAGTGGTTTGAGTGATGTGAGTGGTTTGAGTGATGTGAGGTGATGTGATGTGATGTGAGTGGTTTGAGTGATGTGAGGTGATGTGATGTGGTGAAGTGAGGTGATGTGATGTGAGTGGTTTGAGTGATGTGATGTGATGTGAGTGGTTTGAGTGATGTGATGCGATGTGAGTGGTTTGAGTGATGTGAGGTGATGTGATGTGATGTGAGTGGTTTGAGTGATGTGATGTGATGTGAGGTGATGTGATGAGTGGTTTGAGTGATGTGATGTGAGTGGTTTGAGTGATGTGAGTGGTTTGAGTGATGTGAGTGGTTAAGGGCCGATGTGAGGTGAGGTGATGTGATGTGATGTGAGTGGTTTGAGTGGTGTGAGTGATGTGATGTGATGTGATGTGAGTGGTTTGAGTGATGTGAGGTGATGTGATGTGATGTGATGTGAGGTGATGTGATGTGAGTGGTTTGAGTGATGTGATGTGATGTGATGTGATGTGAGTGGTTTGAGTGATGTGAGGTGGTGTGATGTGGTGATGTGAGGTGATGTGATGTGAGTGGTTTGAGTGATGTGATGTGATGTGAGTGGTTTGAGTGATGTGATGTGATGTTATGTGATGTGATGTGAGTGGTTTGAGTGATGTGAGGTGATGTGATGTGATGTGAGTGGTTTGAGTGATGTGATGTGATGTGATGTGATGTGAGTGGTTATGGGTGATGTGAGGTGATGTGATGTGGTGATGTGAGGTGATGTGATGTGAGTGGTTTGAGTGATGTGATGTGAGTGGTTTGAGTGATGTGATGTGAGTGGTTTGAGTGATGTGAGGTGATGTGATGTGATGTGATGTGATGTGATGTGAGTGGTTTGAGTGATGTGAGGTGATGTGAGTGGTTTGAGTGATGTGAGGTGATGTGAGTGGTTTGAGTGATGTGAGGTGATGTGATGTGGTGATGTGAGGTGATGTGATGTGAGTGGTTTGAGTGATGTGAGGTGATGTGATGTGATATGATGTGAGTGGTTTGAGTGATGTGATGTGAGTGGTTATGGGTGATGTGATATGATGTGAGTGGTTTGAGTGATGTGATGTGAGTGGTTATGGGTGATGTGATGTGATGTGAGTGGTTTGAGTGATGTGAGGTGATGTGAGGTGATGTGATGTGAGTGGTTTGAGTGATGTGAGGTGATGTGATGTGATGTGATGTGAGTGGTTTGAGTGATGTGATGTGATGTGATGTGATGTGAGTGGTTATGGGTGATGTGAGGTGATGTGATGTGATGTGATGTGAGTGGTTATGGGTGATGTGAGGTGATGTGATGTGATGTGATGTGAGTGGTTTGAGTGATGTGAGGTGATGTGATGTGGTGATGTGAGGTGATGTGATGTGAGTGGTTTGAGTGATGTGATGTGATGTGATGTGATGTGAGTGGTTTGAGTAATGTGAGTGGTTTGAGTGATGTGAGGTTATGTGATGTGATGTGAGTGGTTTGAGTGGTTTGAGTGATGTGATGTGATGTGATGTGAGTGGTTTGAGTGATGTGAGGTGATTTGATGTGATGTGATGTGAGGTGATGTGATGTGAGTGGTTTGAGTGATGTGAGGTGATGTGATGTGGTGATGTGAGGTGATGTGATGTGAGTGGTTTGAGTGATGTGATGTGAGTGGTTTGAGTGATGTGAGGTGATGTGATGTGATGTGAGTGGTTTGAGTGGTTTGAGTGATGTGATGTGATGTGATGTGAGTGGTTTGAGTGATGTGAGGTGATTTGATGTGATGTGATGTGAGGTGATGTGATGTGAGTGGTTTGAGTGATGTGATGTGATGTGATGTGAGTGGTTTGAGTGATGTGAGGTGATGTGATGTGATGTGAGTGGTTAAGGGGCGATGTGAGGTGAGGTGATGTGATGTGATGTGAGAGGTTTGAGTGATGTGAGGTGATGTGATGTGAGTGGTTTGAGCGATTTGAGGTGATGTGATGTGATGTGAGTGGTTTGAGTGATGTGAGGTGATGTGATGTGCTGTGAGTGGTTTGAGTGATGTGAGGTGATGTGATGTGAGTGGTTTGAGTGGTTTGAGTGACTTGAGGTGATGTGATGTGATGTGAGTGGTTTGAGTGATGTGAGTGGTTTGAGTGATGTGAGGTGATGCGATGTGAAGTGATGTGATGTGATGTGAGTGGTTTGAGTGATGTGATGTGATGTGATGTGAGTGGTTTGAGTGATGTGATGTGATGTGATGTGAGTGGTTTGAGTGATGTGAGGTGATGTGATGTAATGTGAGTGGTTTGAGTTATGTGAGGTCATGTGATGTGATGTGAGTGGTTTGAGTGATGTGATGTGATGTGAGTGGTTTGAGTGGTGTGAGTTGATGTAATGTGATGTGAGTGGTTTGAGTGATGTGAGGTGATGTGATGTGATGTGAGTGGTTTGAGTGATGTGAGGTGATTTGATGTGATGTGAGTGGTTTGAGTGGTTTGAGTGATGTGATGTGATGTGTGTGAGTGGTTTGAGTGATGTGAGGTGATGTGATGTGATGTGAGTGGTTTGAGTGATGTGAGGTGATGTGATGTGATGTGAGTGGTTTGAGTGATGTGAGTGGTTTGAGTGATGTGAGGTGATGTGAGGTGATGTGATGTGAGTGGTTTGAGCGATGTGAGGTGATGTGATGTGATGTGAGTGGTTTGAGTGATGTGAGGTGATGTGATGTGGTGATGTGAGGTGATGTGATGTGAGTGGTTTGAGTGATGTGATGTGATGTGAGTGGTTTGAGTGATGTGAGTGATTTGAGTGGTTTGAGTGATGTGAGGTGATGTGATGTGATGTGAGTGGTTTGAGTGATGTGAGGTGATGTGATGTGAGTGGTTTGAGTGATGTGATGTGATGTGATGTGAGTGGTTTGAGTGATGTGATGTGATGTGAGTGGTTTGAGTGATGTGAGGTGATGTGATGTGATGTGAGTGGTTTGAGTGATGTGAGGTGTTGTGAGTGGTTTGAGTGATGTGAGGTGATGTGATGTGGTGATGTGAGGTGATGTGATGTGAGTGATTTGAGTGATGTGAGGTGATGTGATGTGAGTGGTTTGAGTGATGTGAGGTGATGTGATGTGATGTGAGTGGTTTGACTGATTTGAGTGGTTTGAGTGATGTGAGGTGATGTGATGTGAAGTGATGTGATGTGATGTGAGTGGTTTGAGTGGTTTGAGTGATGTGATGTGATGTGATGTGAGTGGTTTGAGTGATGTGAGGTGATGTGATGTGAAGTGATGTGATGTGATGTGAGTGGTTTGAGTGGTTTGAGTGATGTGAGGTGATGTGATGTGATGTGAGTGGTTTGAGTGATGTGAGGTGATGTGATGTGATGTGAGTGGTTTGAGTTATGTGATGTGATGTGGTGATGTGAGGTGATGTGATGTGAGTGGTTTGAGTGATGTGATGTGATGTGATGTGAGTGGTTTGAGTGATGTGAGTGGTTTGAGTGATGTGAGTGGTTTGAGTGATGTGAGGTGATGTGATGTGATGTGAGTGGTTTGAGTGATGTGAGGTGATGTGATGTGAAGTGATTTGATGTGATGTGAGTGGTTTGAGTGATGTGAGGTGATGTGATGTGAGTGGTTTGAGTGATGTGATGTGATGTGATGTGATGTGATGTAAGTGGTTTGAGTGATGTGAGTGGTTTGAGTGATGTGAGGTGATGTGATGTGATGTGAGTGGTTTGAGTGATGTGAGGTGATGTGATGTGATGTGAGTGGTTTGAGTGATGTGAGGTGATGTGATGTGAAGTGAGTGGTTTGAGTGATGTGAGTGGTTTGAGTGATGTGAGGTGATGTGATGTGATGTGATGTGAGTGGTGATGTGAGGTGATGTGATGTGAGTGGTTTGAGTGATGTGATGTGATGTTATTTGAGTGTTTTGAGTGATGTGAGTGGTTTGAGTGATGTGAGGTGATGTGATGTGATTTGAGAGGTTTGAGTGATGTGAGGTGATGTGATGTGATGTGAGTGGTTTGAGTGATGTGAGGTGATGTGATGTGATGTGAGACGTTTGAGTGATGTGAGGTGATGTGATGTGATGTGAGTGGTTTGAGTGATGTGAGGTGATGTGATGTGAAGTGATGTGATGTGAGGTGATGTGATGTGAAGTGATGTGATGTGATGTGAGTGGTTTGAGTGATTTGAGTGATGTGATGTGATGTGATGTGAGTGGTTTGAGTGATGTGAGGTGATGTGATGTGATGTGATGTGAGGTGATGTGATGTGAGTGGTTTGAGTGATGTGAGGTGATGTGATGTGATGTGAGTAGTTTGAGTGATGTGAGGTGATGTGATGTGATGTGAAGTGATGTGAGGTGATGTGATGTGAGTGGTTTGAGTGATGTGATGTGATGTGAGTGGTTTGAGTGATGTGAGTGGTTTGAGTGATGTGAGGTGATGTGATGTGATGTGAGTGGTTTGAGTGATGTGAGGTGATGTGATGTGGTGAAGTGAGGTGATGTGATGTGAGTGGTTTGAGTGATGTGATGTGATGTGAGTGGTTTGAGTGATGTGATGCGATGTGAGTGGTTTGAGTGATGTGAGGTGATGTGATGTGATGTGAGTGGTTTGAGTGATGTGATGTGATGTGATGTGAGTTGATGTGATGAGTGGTTTGAGTGATGTGATGTGAGTGGTTTGAGTGATGTGAGTGGTTTGAGTGATGTGAGTGGTTAAGGGGCGATGTGAGGTGAGGTGATGTGATGTGATGTGATGTGAGTGGTTTGAGTGATGTGATGTGATGTGATGTGAAGTGAGTGGTTTGAGTGATGTGAGTGGTTTGAGTGATGTGAGGTGATGTGATGTGATGTGATGTGAGTGGTGATGTGAGGTGATGTGATGTGAGTGGTTTGAGTGATGTGATGTGATGTTATTTGAGTGTTTTGAGTGATGTGAGTGGTTTGAGTGATGTGAGGTGATGTGATGTGATTTGAGAGGTTTGAGTGATGTGAGGTGATGTGATGTGATGTGAGTGGTTTGAGTGATGTGAGGTGATGTGATGTGATGTGAGAGTTTGAGTGATGTGAGGTGATGTGATGTGATGTGAGTGGTTTGAGTGATGTGAGGTGATGTGATGTGAGTGATGTGATGTGAGGTGATGTGATGTGAAGTGATGTGATGTGATGTGAGTGGTTTGAGTGGTTTGAGTGATGTGATGTGATGTGATGTGAGTGGTTTGAGTGATGTGAGGTGATGTGATGTGATGTGTGTGAGGTGATGTGATGTGAGTGGTTTGAGTGATATGATGTGATGTGATGTGATGTGAGTGGTTTGAGTGATGTGAGGTGATGTGATGTGATGTGAGTGGTTTGAGTGATGTGAGGTGATGTGATGTGATTTGAGAGGTTTGAGTGATGTGAGGTGATGTGATGTGATGTGAGTGGTTTGAGTGATGTGAGGTGATGTGATGTGATGTGAGACGTTTGAGTGATGTGAGGTGATGTGATGTGATGTGAGTGGTTTGAGTGATGTGAGGTGATGTGATGTGAAGTGATGTGATGTGAGGTGATGTGATGTGAAGTGATGTGATGTGATGTGAGTGGTTTGAGTGATTTGAGTGATGTGATGTGATGTGATGTGAGTGGTTTGAGTGATGTGAGGTGATGTGATGTGATGTGATGTGAGGTGATGTGATGTGAGTGGTTTGAGTGATATGATGTGATGTGATGTGATGTGAGTGGTTTGAGTGATGTGAGGTGATGTGATGTGATGTGAGTGGTTTGAGTGATGTGAGGTGATGTGATGTGATGTGAGTAGTTTGAGTGATGTGAGGTGATGTGATGTGATGTGAAGTGATGTGAGGTGATGTGATGTGAGTGGTTTGAGTGATGTGATGTGATGTGAGTGGTTTGAGTGATGTGAGTGGTTTGAGTGATGTGAGGTGATGTGATGTGATGTGAGTGGTTTGAGTGATGTGAGGTGATGTGATGTGGTGAAGTGTGGTGATGTGATGTGAGTGGTTGAGTGATGTGATGTGATGTGAGTGGTTTGAGTGATGTGATGCGATGTGAGTGGTTTGAGTGATGTGAGGTGATGTGATGTGATGTGAGTGGTTTGAGTGATGTGATGTGATGTGATGTGAGTTGATGTGATGAGTGGTTTGAGTGATGTGATGTGAGTGGTTTGAGTGATGTGAGTGGTTTGAGTGATGTGAGTGGTTAAGGGGCGATGTGAGGTGAGGTGATGTGATGTGATGTGATGTGAGTGGTTTGAGTGATGTGATGTGATGTGATGTGAAGGAGTGGTTTGAGTGATGTGAGTGGTTTGAGTGATGTGAGGTGATGTGATGTGATGTGATGTGAGTGGTGATGTGAGGTGATGTGATGTGAGTGGTTTGAGTGATGTGATGTGATGTTATTTGAGTGTTTTGAGTGATGTGAGTGGTTTGAGTGATGTGAGGTGATGTGATGTGATTTGAGAGGTTTGAGTGATGTGAGGTGATGTGATGTGATGTGAGTGGTTTGAGTGATGTGAGGTGATGTGATGTGATGTGAGACGTTTGAGTGATGTGAGGTGATGTGATGTGATGTGAGTGGTTTGAGTGATGTGAGGTGATGTGATGTGAAGTGATGTGATGTGAGGTGATGTGATGTGAAGTGATGTGATGTGATGTGAGTGGTTTGAGTGGTTTGAGTGATGTGATGTGATGTGATGTGAGTGGTTTGAGTGATGTGAGGTGATGTGATGTGATGTGATGTGAGGTGATGTGATGTGAGTGGTTTGAGTGATATGATGTGATGTGATGTGATGTGAGTGGTTTGAGTGATGTGAGGTGATGTGATGTGATGTGAGTGGTTTGAGTGATGTGAGGTGATGTGATGTGATGTGAGTAGTTTGAGTGATGTGAGGTGATGTGATGTGATGTGAAGTGATGTGAGGTGATGTGATGTGAGTGGGTTTGAGGTGATGTGATGTGATGTGAGTGGTTTGAGTGATGTGAGTGGTTTGAGTGATGTGAGGTGATGTGATGTGATGTGAGTGGTTTGAGTGATGTGAGGTGATGTGATGTGGTGAAGTGAGGTGATGTGATGTGAGTGGTTTGAGTGATGTGATGTGATGTGAGTGGTTTGAGTGATGTGATGGATGGAGTGGTTGAGTGATGTGAGGTGATGTGATGTGATGGGTGGTTTGAGTGATGTGATGTGATGTGAGGTGATGTGATGAGTGGTTTGAGTGATGTGATGTGAGTGGTTTGAGTGATGTGAGTGGTTTGAGTGATGTGAGTGGTTAAGGGCGATGTGAGGTGAGGTGATGTGATGTGATGTGAGTGGTTTGAGTGGTGTGAGTGATGTGATGTGATGTGATGTGAGTGGTTTGAGTGATGTGAGGTGATGTGATGTGATGTGATGTGAGGTGATGTGATGTGAGTGGTTGAGTGATGTGATGTGATGTGATGTGATGTGAGTGGTTTGAGTGATGTGAGGTGGTGTGATGTGGTGATGTGAGGTGATGTGATGGTGAGTGGTTGAGTGATGTGATGTGATGTGAGTGTTTGAGTGATGTGATGTGTGTATGTGATGGATGTGAGTGGTTTGGTGATGTGAGGTGATGTGATGTGATGTGAGTGGTTTGAGTGATGTGATGTGTTGTGATGTGATGTGAGTGGTTTGAGTGATGTGAGGTGTGTGATGTGGTGATGTGAGGTGATGTGATGTGAGTGGTTGAGTGATGTGATGTGAGTGGTTGTGTGATGTGATGTGAGTGGTTGAGTGATGTGGTGAGGTGATGGGTGTGATGTGATGTGATGTGAGTGGTTTGAGTGATGTGAGGTGATGTGAGTGGTTGGGTGATGTGAGGTGATGTGAGTGGTTTGAGTGATGTGAGGTGGATGTGGATGTGGTGATGTGATGTGAGTGGTTGAGTGATGTGAGGTGAGTGTGGATGTGATGTGAGTGGTTTGAGTGATGTGTGGGTGGTGGGATGTGATGTGATGTGAGTGGTTGGTGTGAGGTGATGTGGTGGTTGGTGATGTGATGTGATGTGAGTGGGTGTGGTGATGTGAGGTGATGTGAGGTGTGTGAGTGTGAGTGGTTTGAGTGATGTGAGGTGTGTGTGATGTGGATGTGATGTGAGTGGTTGGAGTGATGTGATGTGATGTGATGTGATGTGAGTGGTTGAGGTGGTGTGAGGTGATGTGATGGTGATGTGATGTGAGTGGTTTGGTGTGTGAGGTGATGTGATGTGGATGTGATGTGAGTGGTTTGAGTGATGTGAGGTGATGTGATGTGGTGATGTGAGGTGATGTGATGTGAGTGGTTTGAGTGATGTGATGTGAGGTGTGATGTGATGTGGAGTGGTTTGAGTGATGTGAGTGGTTTGAGTGATGTGAGGTGATGTGATGTGATGTGAGTGGTTTGAGTGGTTTGAGTGATGTGATGTGATGTGATGTGAGTGGTTTGAGTGATGTGAGGTGATGTGATGTGATGTGATGTGAGGTGATGTGATGTGAGTGGTTTGAGTGATGTGAGGTGATGTGATGTGGTGATGTGAGGTGATGTGATGTGAGTGGTTTGAGTGATGTGATGTGAGTGGTTGAGTGATGTGAGGTGATGTGATGTGTGTGAGTGGTTTGAGTGGTTTGAGTGATGTGATGTGATGTGATGTGAGTGGTTTGAGTGATGTGAGGTGATTTGATGTGATGTGATGTGAGGTGATGTGATGTGAGTGGTTTGGTGATGTGATGTGATGTGATGTGAGTGGTTTGAGTGATGTGAGGTGATGTGATGTGATGTGAGTGGTTAAGGGGCGATGTGAGGTGAGGTGATGTGATGTGATGTGAGAGGTTTGAGTGATGTGAGGTGATGTGATGTGAGTGGTTTGAGCGATTTGAGGTGATGTGATGTGATGTGAGTGGTT
>JARPMR010000072.1:0-88602 GCA_029955525.1 Oeneis ivallda
CTGTGTCATTAGCTTGTCAACTTCACCGTGCTTCCTATTCAGCCATTTTTCAAGGTCCTGTATAAGATCCCTAGTCCATTGTCCCTTTCCTCTTTCCTTCCATTCGTTTCCCCATTCTTGCAGGGTCCTTTGCCGCTCTTCCTCCGGGGTCTTTGAATCAACTTTTTTGTACAGCCGCGTTCTTTCCATAACCAGCCTATCTATGGGAACCAATCCTGCTATTACCAGGACAGCTTCTTTGGATACAGTCCGATACGCACCACAAATCCTAATGGCCAGTCGCCGCTGTATCCTGCCTAGCATTGTATTATATTTGGCCATTTGTAGAGCTTGGCCCCAGACCGGCGCTCCATATAGCATAACAGACTGCGCAACGGATGCTAGAATCCTTCTTTTGCTGGCTCTGGGTCCTCCTTTCCTGGGCATCAGCTGGCTAAGCGCTGTTGTTAGTTTTTCGGCCTTAGCAGCTGTTTCCACGACGTGTTTGTCAAATTTCAAGCTCCTGTCTAGCCATACGCCAAGGTATTTCACTTTTTCACCTGGTTGTATTTGCACTCCTCCGATGTTAAAAGTGATTTGTCCATGCCTCTTTCTGCCGCTCAGCATGATGGCTTCGGTCTTTTCTGGAGCTAATTGGAGTTGTTTGCTGACCATCCACCCGTTGATTCTATTTAGCGCTCTATTAGTCTTTTCCATTAGGTGTTGCTCTGTTCTGGCAGCTACTACCAGGGCCAAATCATCTGCAAACCCAACTAGGTGGGCTTCTTCGCCAAGATCGAGTTTGAACACTCCATCATAGAGGATGTTCCACAGTGTCGGGCCGAGGATCGAGCCCTGCGGCACTCCACTTGGTAATTTGAATGTTTTTGTCATTCCTGCCGCGTCAGTTATTAATACACTTCGCTGGTCTAAGTAGCTGCTGATGAGGTTACTAACATATCCAGGGAAATTTCTTTCCTTGAATTCCTGGAGTATTTGGTTCTACGGTGCGGAATTAAAAGCATTTCTGACATCCAAAGCGACGAGTGCACAGTTTCCTGGTCCGCTGTGTGCCATGTTTGGCAGCTTTTGCGATGCTTTTAACCTTTTCGATAGCGTCCAGAGTTGATCTCCCTCTCCTAAACCCGTACTGTTTGTCTGATAGTCCGCCATGATCCGGGAGCATTTGCTCAATTCGATTTAGCAGCAATCGTTCTAGAAGCTTGCCATAACAGTCCAAGAGGCACAAAGGTCTATAGCCTGTAGGGTCATCTGCTGGTTTATAATTTTTTCTCAACAGGATTAGTCTCGCAACTTTCCAAATACTTGGGAACTGGCCACTTCGAAAGATGTTGTACATGACTTCCCTTATCTTCCCTGGGATCACTTTGGCAGCTAGCTTCACTACCTCTGGTGCTATTTCGTCCGGTCCCGGGGCTTTCCGCAATTTGATCCGATTGCAGGCCTTCGTTATTTCTTCGTCAGTAATTTCTGGGATATTTTCGGGTGTGACAAACTCAAAATACCTAGCTCTACCCGTCTAGGAGTTCCAGTAATAGTCTTCGAAGTATACCTTCAGGTCACTCCACCAAGTCTGGTGGTAAGGTCTTGTCATAACTAACAAAACGAGTCCAAACTCAAAACACCTAGCTCTACCCGTCTAGCAGTTCCAGTAGTAGTCTTCGAAGTATACCTTCAGGTCACTCCACCAAGTCTGGTGGTAAGGTCTTGTCATAACTAACAAAACGAGTCCAAACTCAAAACACCTATCTCTACCCGTCTAGCAGTTCCAGTAGTAGTCTTCGAAGTATACCTTCAGGTCACTCCACCAAGTCTGGTGGTAAGAACTTGTCATAACTAACAAAACGAGTCCAAACTCAAAACACCTAACTCTACCCGTCTAGGAGTTCCAGTAGTAGTCTTTGAAGTATATCTTCAGGTCACTCCACCAATTCAGGACGTAATATTATAATGCCATCCTGAGTCTCGATGAATGATTTTAAACATAGTAGGAGCTAATTTTATAAGCTTGGAAATGTTGTTTATTGCCAAGTAGTCATGGTGAAATATTATTCCATCATCAGACCTATGGATCTGGTCTTTAGGTCTATTCTACCTACCTAATGGATTGTCAAGGTGTCAAAAAAAAAAGTTTATCAAAAATAAATGACAAATTAATCTATACGCACAGCCTAAACTACTGAAGCTAGAAACTTGAAATTTTGACTGTAGGTTCCTTTTATGACGTAGGTGAGCACTTAGAAAGTATTTTTTGAAATGTGGAATTTCAAACTCTCTTCAAGGGGGTTAAACGGGGGTTTAAAGTTTAAATGAAAGTCCGTCATTTATCAAGTTATAACCATGAAACTCGGTATTTGGGCTTTAAATTAAGAATTAAAAATAAAGAATAACGTGTTTCACACTTTTTGAAAATTTTACCCCCAAAGGGGTTAAATAGGGGTTGAATGTTTGTATGATCGTCCTTCATTTTTCAAACACTTCTTCGTACAGCAGCGACCACGCGCTCCAGCCGCCTGCAACGTGTTCTCACAGCGAGACACGCTCACCTCTCAGCCGGTCACTAGCTGCAGCAGCGCGGCGAGGTGCTGCGCCGCGCGCTCCATGTGCTCGCAGTCGCGGCGTACAGCAGCACCGCGCGCTCCGCCGCCTGCAACGTGTTCACAGCGAGACACGCTCACCTCGCAGCCGGTCACTAGCTGCAGCAGCGCGGCGAGGTGCTGCGCCGCGCGCTCCATGTGCTCGCAGTCGCGGCGTGCAGCAGCACCGCGCGCTCCGCCGCCTGCAAAGTGTTCACAGCGAGACACGCTCACCTCGCAGCCGGTCACTAGCTGCAGCAGCGCGGCGAGGTGCTGCGCCGCGCGCTCCATGTGCTCGCAGTCGCGGCGTACAGCAGCACCACGCGCTCCAGCCGCCTGCAACGTGTTCTCACAGCGAGACACGCTCACCTCGCAGCCGGTCACTAGCTGCAGCAGCGCGGCGAGGTGCTGCGCCGCGCGCTCCATGTGCTCGCAGTCGCGGCGTACAGCAGCACCGCGCGCTCCGCCGCCTGCAACGTGTTCACAGCGAGACACGCTCACCTCGCAGCCGGTCACTAGCTGCAGCAGCGCGGCGAGGTGCTGCGCCGCGCGCTCCATGTGCTCGCAGTCGCGGCGTGCAGCAGCACCGCGCGCTCCGCCGCCTGCAACGTGTTCACAGCGAGACACGCTCACCTCGCAGCCGGTCACTAGCTGCAGCAGCGCGGCGAGGTGCTGCGCCGCGCGCTCCATGTGCTCGCAGTCGCGGCGTGCAGCAGCACCGCGCGCTCCGCCGCCTGCAACGTGTTCACAGCGAGACACGCTCACCTCGCAGCCGGTCACTAGCTGCAGCAGCGCGGCGAGGTGCTGCGCCGCGCGCTCCATGTGCTCGCAGTCGCGGCGTGCAGCAGCACCGCGCGCTCCGCCGCCTGCAACGTGTTCACAGCGAGACACGCACACCTCGCAGCCGGTCACTAGCTGCAGCAGCGCGGCGAGGTGCTGCGCCGCGCGCTCCATGTGCTCGCAGTCGCGGCGTGCAGCAGCACCGCGCGCTCCGCCGCCTGCAACGTGTTCACAGCGAGACACGCTCACCTCGCAGCCGGTCACTAGCTGCAGCAGCGCGGCGAGGTGCTGCGCCGCGCGCTTCATGTGCTCGCAGTCGCGGCGTGCAGCAGCACCGCGCGCTCCGCCGCCTGCAACGTGTTCACAGCGAGACACGCTCACCTCGCAGCCGGTCACTAGCTGCAGCAGCGCGGCGAGGTGCTGCGCCGCGCGCTTCATGTGCTCGCAGTCGCGGCGTACAGCATCACCGCGCGCTCCGCCGCCTGCAACGTGTTCACAGCGAGACACGCTCACCTCGCAGCCGGTCACTAGCTGCAGCAGCGCGGCGAGGTGCTGCGCCGCGCGCTTCATGTGCTCGCAGTCGCGGCGTACAGCATCACCGCGCGCTCCGCCGCCTGCAACGTGTTCACAGCGAGACACGCTCACCTCGCAGCCGGTCACTAGCTGCAGCAGCGCGGCGAGGTGCTGCGCCGCGCGCTCCATGTGCTCGCAGTCGCGCGCGTACAGCAGCAACACGCGCTCTGCCGCCCGCGCCGCGCCGCCGCGCTCCAGCCGCCTGCAATGTGTTGTACACTTACTGCACAAATGACACCACACACACACAGCACTGTTTTCATTCAAAAGGCTTTTTATTAAGTGCAATACAATGCGCCTATACTAACCGAGGGCCACAAAACGACATCGAGAGTTAAAGTACATGTGGCGCCATCTAGTTCAAGAAAAGTAAATTAAATTGACTTAGGCGAACACACAAATCAAGAGCGCTCAATCTTAATCCAACCACATCTTACACATTCTCGCTTACGACGTCGTAAGTCCACCTAGTGGGAGTCTGGCAACACTGCGCTTTCCGGTGCGGAGTCGACTTATCACTAGATTTCCGCCTCAACGGCGTTCCTGAAATGAGATACGCTATGATGGTTGGCATGAGCGCATCACCGCAGTCACACTCACCGAGTGATGTCGTCCACCCAGCTCCGCAGCACTTTCTGCTTCAGCTTCCCGGCGCGGGCGGCGCGCTGCAGCAGCAGCGCCAGCACGCCCAGCAGCAGCGCGCCGCCCACGCCGCCCAGCGCCCACCACAGCGAGTTCATCGACGATATGGGCGGCGTCGCAGTTATGTTTTGTTTTGGGGTATTGTGATCTGTCCAAAACACGCATATTATTATTAATCAATAACAAGCTTTCGCTCGCGACTTTCAGGAGTTCATCATCATCATCTCAACCGAAAAACGTCTATTGCTGGAGGTCTCTTGATCACCACTGAACACGACTCGCCTGAACTGACTGCCCGATATGCGTCGCCCGACTCCAGTACCCCAACGCAGAACCCCAAACGCCCAGCGGTCGATGGAGCCATGTGCCCCCTGGTTGGAGTTAGGTTTTTAAAAAACCCCCAGCAAGCATAAAGTTCTGCCAAGATAAAAGTAGCGTACACCACTCTTCAGGTCATTAACTGTACACAAGCGACAGGGCCTTGACACACGGACAGACAGACAACGGAGCAAGGCTATAAGGATTCCGTTTTTTTTCGGAACTTAAAAACACGTCGACCCGTTGCTGCTTGATTGAAGGACAAAATGAAATGACAAACGAACCCAAAATTAATTGCTCTTGCCAGTCAGAACGGCTCTCCGTTTTGGACACTTCCAAAGAACGGCATCCGGCTTTGTCGGCAGACCTTGCGATTCAAGTTGTACCTATGTTATGTCTAGTCTATATAGAATTACTATTGTTTACCGCACCGCGGTATATTGGCACCGCACCAGCAGCCGCGTCACCGCGCTGCAGTTCATGTACACCTGCAGAGTGTTACATCGACACTCACAGAAGCTGATGTGGTACTTGGTGGCGCTGTTCGGCATCGATTCCCAGGGCGCATCGTGCTTGAACAGCGCTCCGTAGAAGCCGTCGGCGACGCGCGCGCCGCACCGCAGTACACCTGCAGAGTGTTACATCGACACTCACAGAAGCTGATGTGGTACTTGGTGGCGCTGTTCGGCATCGATTCCCAGGGCGCATCGTGCTTGAACAGCGCTCCGTAGAAGCCGTCGGCGACGCGCGCGCCGCACCGCAGTACACCTGCAGAGTGCTACATCGACACTCACAGAAGCTGATGTGGTACTTGGTGGCGCTGTTCGGCATCGATTCCCAGGGCGCATCGTGCTTGAACAGCGCTCCGTAGAAGCCGTCGGCGACGCGCGCGCCGCACCGCAGTACACCTGCAGAGTGCTACATCGACACTCACAGAAGCTGATGTGGAACTTGGTGGCGCTGTTCGGCATCGATTCCCAGGGCGCATCGTGCTTGAACAGCGCTCCGTAGAAGCCGTCGGCGACGCGCGCGCCGCACCGCAGTACACCTGCAGAGTGTTACATCGACACTCACAGAAGCTGATGTGGAACTTGGTGGCGCTGTTCGGCATCGATTCCCAGGGCGCATCGTGCTTGAACAGCGCTCCGTAGAAGCCGTCGGCGACGCGCGCGCCGCACCGCAGTACACCTGCAGAGTGCTACATCGACACTCACAGAAGCTGATGTGGTACTTGGTGGCGCTGTTCGGCATCGATTCCCAGGGCGCATCGTGCTTGAACAGCGCTCCGTAGAAGCCGTCGGCGACGCGCGCGCCGCACCGCAGTACACCTGCAGAGTGCTACATCGACACTCACAGAAGCTGATGTGGTACTTGGTGGCGCTGTTCGGCATCGATTCCCAGGGCGCATCGTGCTTGAACAGCGCTCCGTAGAAGCCGTCGGCGACGCGCGCGCCGCACCGCAGTACACCTGCAGAGTGTTACATCGACACTCACAGAAGCTGATGTGGAACTTGGTGGCGCTGTTCGGCATCGATTCCCAGGGCGCATCGTGCTTGAACAGCGCTCCGTAGAAGCCGTCGGCGACGCGCGCGCCGCACCGCAGTACACCTGCAGAGTGTTACATCGACACTCACAGAAGCTGATGTGGTACTTGGTGGCGCTGTTCGGCATCGATTCCCAGGGCGCATCGTGCTTGAACAGCGCTCCGTAGAAGCCGTCGGCGACGCGCGCGCCGCACCGCAGTACACCTGCAGAGTGCTACATCGACACTCACAGAAGCTGATGTGGTACTTGGTGGCGCTGTTCGGCATCGATTCCCAGGGCGCATCGTGCTTGAACAGCGCTCCGTAGAAGCCGTCGGCGACGCGCGCGCCGCACCGCAGTACACCTGCAGAGTGCTACATCGACACTCACAGAAGCTGATGTGGTACTTGGTGGCGCTGTTCGGCATCGATTCCCAGGGCGCATAGTGCTTGAACAGCGCTCCGTAGAAGCCGTCGGCGACGCGCGCGCCGCACCGCAGTACACCTGCAGAGTGTTACATCGACACTCACAGAAGCTGATGTGGAACTTGGTGGCGCTGTTCGGCATCGATTCCCAGGGCGCATCGTGCTTGAACAGCGCTCCGTAGAAGCCGTCGGCGACGCGCGCGCCGCACCGCAGTACACCTGCAGAGTGTTACATCGACACTCACAGAAGCTGATGTGGAACTTGGTGGCGCTGTTCGGCATCGATTCCCAGGGCGCATCGTGCTTGAACAGCGCTCCGTAGAAGCCGTCGGCGACGCGCGCGCCGCACCGCAGTACACCTGCAGAGTGTTACATCGACACTCACAGAAGCTGATGTGGAACTTGGTGGCGCTGTTCGGCATCGATTCCCAGGGCGCATCGTGCTTGAACAGCGCTCCGTAGAAGCCGTCGGCGACGCGCGCGCCGCACCGCACCAGCAGCGGCGTCACCGTGCTGCAGTTCATGTAAACCTGCAGTGACATGCACGCACATCAATAAATCAACATTTGCTATGGTTATAGGTGTGAAATGAAAACTTTGATCCCCACCTGTTGCATTATTATCGTACCCACTCCTTAAACAAGCACTGAAAATGGATTTCTTGCGCCTTAGCACAAAGTGCAAAACTGCGTGCATTTGACCGGCACTTATCGAAAGTTCACGAGCGACGTTGCCAGCTCTCTCACACGAACATGCGAGTTGCGACTATAGTTTTAAATACAGTTGTACCTACTTAAGTTCAATTTGTTTTTTTACGGAAATCGGGGGCGATTCATGATGTACCTACGATCTTGTTTTGTTTAATGGCAGATATTCGTACTTAATATTATTTTGCCATTTGACAATATGTGATTTACTGATTTGTCAATCGCGATTCGCGACATGAGTAGCCGGGAGAGTCCTTGCATCGCGACGGCGAAACAATTCGTAGTCCAGTCGACAGAAAGTTTCAGATGGAAAAAGGTCAGAAGTTAATGAAACTTTGGGATGTTGTTTAGGGATGGCTAGTTTGATAACATGTTTGTATGTTAATTCGTTACTGAGATATTATGGCTCTTTGAAAAAATAGTCCAGTCGGCAGGTAGGACAAAGTGGGGATAGAATAGAATAGAAATGTTTTTTATTCAAATAAACTTTTTTACAAGTGCTTTGAATCTTCGATGAGTCTACCACTGGTTCGGTCTAAATAGATCATCTAAATAGTCATCAATTGCATAATATGCTTTTTTCATGAGATTAGTTTTAACTGATTTCTTAAACTTGTGTAAAGGCAAGTCTAAGATCGACTGTGGAATTTTATTATAAAACGTCACGCCCATTCCCACAAATGTCTTTCGGACCCTCTTGAGGCGCAATCGAGGAATCACGAGCCTGTTTGGATCTCTAACCTGCCTATCGTGTAAATCACCCTTTTTTTTTGTAATTCACAAAATTTTTTGTCTGACAAATATTATATTGTTATAAATATATTGTGAAGCTACTGTAAAAATGCCTATTTCTTTAAATTTTTCTCGAAGGGAATCCCGCGGTTTTAAATTATAGATTGCGCGAATTGCCAATACAAAATTTTTCCAAAATCGGCTGCTTTACCCCATAATAAGATTCCGCATGACATAATACTATGGAAATATGCAAAATAAATAATTTTTGCAGTTTCTATATCAGTTAACTGTCGAATCTTCCTAACAACGTAAGCAGCAGAGCTAAGCCTGCCAGCAAGTCTTAGTCTTGCTATATGGGTGCCCCATTGCAGCTTTGAGTCCAGGGTTAATCCCAAGAACACTGTGGAGTCCTCACTTTTCAAGGGTTCATTCATACTTATCTTTAAATTTTTACTGACAGTTCTGGTGTTGGACAATAAAAACTCAACACACTTGGTTTTTTAGCATTTAAAAGTAGATTATTTGCCGTAAACCATTCAGAAACTTCCAGACAAGTGGGTCTTAAGATGAACATAGACAAAACGAAAGTCATGTTGAACGAGCACGTTATCTCAAGACCTGTTAACGTCGACAATGTCAGCATCGAAGTTGTTCAGGAATACAACTACCTTGGCCAGATTATACAACTCGGTAGGAACAACTTTGACAAGGAGGCTGACAGACGAATTCAGCTGGACTGGGCAGCATTTTCAAAGCTGCGTCAGGTCTTCGATTCGTCGATACCGCAAAGCCTGAAGACAAAGGTTTTCAATGAGTGTGTCCTACCGGTAATGACGTATGGAGCGGAAACGTGGACACTGACGGTGGGCCTCGTTCACAAATTAAAAGTCGCTCAGTGCGCTATGGAGCGAGCTATGTTGGGAATCTCTCTCAGGGATAAAATCCGGAACGAGGAGATTCGTAGAAGAATAAAAGTGACCGACATAGCTCTGAGGATTAGCAAGCTGAAGTGGCAGTGGGCAGGTCATATCTGTCGCAGAACCGATGGTCGATGGGACAGACGTGTTCTGGAGTGGAGACCGCGTACCGGCAAGCGCAGTGTAGGACGCCCTCCAGCTCGCTGGACCGATGACCTTAAGAAGGTGGCGGGAAGCGGTTGGATGAGGAAAGCGGAGGACCGTATTTGGTGGCGCGCTCTCGGAAAGGCCTATGTCCAGCAGTGGATGAATACAGGCCGATGGATGGATGGATGGATGGATTCAGAAACTTGAGATTATGCATTATTTACATCGTCAAAATTGTCTTTCGCCCTATCCACTTTAAAAATCAAAATGTGGTAAATCATTTATGTGTCATGATTTTATAAAAATGACTGTGTTAAATGAATTTTTCAAGTGGCAATACTTTCAGTGTGGCAACACTTGTTTTATGTCGGTAATTTGTTAGTTGTTGGCAAACATGGTTGCGTTGGCCAATCAGGAATAAGCACGCGTAGCCGCGACAAAATTACGTAAAGAGTGGGAAAAATGGGGGGGAGAAAGCGAGGGCCGGATGGTTGACAGCGGAGGACAGGCAGTGAGTGATTTATCTTTGAATAGCTCGGTTAAAAATGGGCAAAGTATCAATATTTGTGACAACTTCAGAAGTGGGATGAACCCAATGGTATGTAAGAAATGATTACTTTGTATGAAATGTTATACCTTCAAAATAGTTGTGAATAATTATTTTTCGAATAGCTAAGATTATAGTATTTTATATGGAATTAATGGTGTTAATTTAGTAATAAGTTGTTGAAAGGCTTTGTCCTTTACAATAATTTTAAGACTACAGTGATTCTATCATATCACTTGGAACATTTGGCCAAGGCTACTCTTTGGTACTGTTTTCCTGTGATATTGTTAGCATTGCGACACCCATCATTAATTTCGGGTAAGTCAATTTTCATATAGGATTATATCCCGTATGATCATGACGAAAAGCTATGTTGACATATCAGTTTGGATCATTTGGTCAAAGCGACTCTTTGATAATGTATCCTTGCTATATTCAACATTTGGAGAAATAGTCTTTCTTATGTTATGAGAACTCGATACATTTAGATGTTAAAAAGTTGAAGGTATGACATCAATTATAAATCATTTATATAGTACCCACATTATATAGTTTTATTAATACAGTTGCGAACTCGATGAACAGTTTATGGACAGTGTGGGGTTGATAAGGATGACGGGTGAATGTAAATCTGTGAGATTTAACAAAGTTTATTCTATATTGGACTAAGTGTGAATGAATGAATGAACGAAATTTTATTCACAAAAATGCAGGTACAACATGATTGTAAGTGTGTTCATATGTATCCAGGTTGCTATAATAGTGGGGTTATGTGGGTCCTTAATTTATTTATTTTAAGTTTTAACCATGTGTGTTAATGCCATTAGTTTCAACTGACTAAAAATTTAATGTGCAATCAAATTCAAGATTTGTAATTTTCGTCATGTTTTATTTGGAGGGTAAAATGAAATAATGAGTTGAGTGAAAATGATGGCAGCCAAAGTTTGATAGACATGTTTGATTCTAAGCCTTCTTACTTGAAAGGCATAGTTAGACTATGAGTTGAGTCAAAATGATAGTTTTAGTTTTAGACGGTAACTATGATGTTACCTACTGTATTAGACCATGTGTGTCTGTAGATGGTAACTATGTATGTTACCTACTGTATTGGACCAGTGCGTCTATAGGCGGTAAATAAGTATTTTACCTACTGTATTGGACCATGTGTGTCTGTTAATGGTAACTATGTATGTTACCTACTGTATTGGACCAGTGCGTCTATAGGCGGTAAATAAGTATTTTACCTACTGTATTGGACCATGTGTGTCTGTTGATGGTAACTATGTATGTTACCTACTGTATTGGACAAGTTCGTCCATAGACATTCGAACAGTGGCCAAGTGTGCCGTGGATTTCAAAGAAGTGATAAATTTTATTTGGACTACGGGTGTCCTAAAGATAAGTGAGAGTGTCAAGTTATACATGAAATGAAATGAAATCGTTTGTTTGCTAAATGTGAATAATAAAGCGATAGTAATATATTGTAATAATATTTTCTTTCATATTTTGCCATATTATGCATGGCGTGCAAATTCTCAGTTAAGTATCTGCATTCAATTGAAAAACAATAAAATATATGTCATACATAATATTTTGATAGTTAAACTTTATGATTCATGAGTTTTATATCCACTTTTTTCTCGGTTCACGATACTAGTGTGCATCCCAGGAAGATAAGTTCTATAATTTCAAACAGTACTGAAATATGTTCTCTATTTGAGAAATTTAATTCTAAAAAGTTATTTGGTCCACTTTATTGACAGAATAAATTTATCTTGGCACATTGTAGGTATTAACAATATTTCTGTAAAAAAAAAGAGACCTACTACTACTGTAATAGTTTTTATATTATAGACCTTTATTTCAATATTTTTATATTTTTATAATATTTAAGGAAATATTGGTAAATTTAAGTATCGTGTACGTGATGCAAACTATGCCACACGTTTTCCGTCATGATTTCATTATCTTCCTAAGATTCAATTCTTAATTTGGATCTACCCGCCTAGTAGAATAAAATCAGAACCAAGCCGAAATCGAGAATGATTATCATTATTGGGCATGAGTGAATCTCTTTTGAAGGGTTCTGCTGTTTTTTTTTAACCAACTTCTTTTAGTATATATTTTTCCACACTTTAAAATTACCTTAATTTTCCTAAATACCATAATTAGCCTGAAAAAAAATTGAATAAACCTAATTGGGATAAATAATAGTGGTTTAGAGGTGGGCCAAGTGTAACAGTGAATTTTATTAGCAACCGTTTAAATGATACGAAGGTAAGAAAGCCTGTGACACGATTTAGGGCAAAATGCCCAATGATACGAATTAGAGTAGACTACTCAGATTAGCAAGATTGTCCTTTGATGATAAACAGCTTAAGATCACATGTATGATTGTAAATATTTGTCAATATAATAATTGTTCTTAATTGGCCGCGAGGGCAAGAAGGGCTTAAACTTTAATCATAATATGAAAAGGCAAGACTGTCAAAAATCAGATGAAATTAAGAATACTTTCATTATTAGGTGGTCGTGTAGCTTTTTGGTCAGCAGTTACGGGTAGGATACGCGATTGGTTGACCGCGTGCATTTTATGTTGCGTTGTTTTGTAGGACTTACCAATATTTTTAAAATAAATATATTAATATGAAGTTATTATTGAACGAAATAAATATACCTTCGGGTCGTTTAAGTTGGTAAATATATATAAAAAAAAAGTTTGAAGAATCACGTCTATGTCATATACTTTGCTTTATAATAATGCGTTTGTATGGATAGTCGCGTAAGTAGGGTTCAAAAAAAAGAAAACAGACAAAAAGAGGGTTATTATTAAATTCTTTGCAATCGGGAATTTGACAGTTTATAATAGGTATGTACAAGATAAGTCATCTAAGTAAGATCAGTATGTTGAAGATAATTTTTTGATGAATCTTTATTTACTTACTCACATTTTAGAAAATTTTATTGCGTACCTACCTGATTACAGAGTATGGTAGGTACATGCAATATTTTATTCATAAGAACTTGACTTGATGAACTGAGGAACGGGAAATCGCAATTAATACGTGTTTGCGAGTGTTTTAAATAATAATACATATTATTATTATTTTGTATATAGCTTCAGTAGCAATATAAATTATATTAGTAACATATAGTGCTTATGAGAATTACCTAGTATTATCAATATGAATATTTGAAGTTGTTGAAAATGAACTTTTCTTTGATAAAGAATATTATAATAAATATATTCTAATGAACTGTTACTTTGTGAGTTGATGAAACATTTGTGTTTTGAGGTTATTCATTACGGGTACGACAGGCGGGGTATATTGACGAGGTTTTGATCATGAATTATTGATTATTTATAATTCTTGTAAATCAAATTGGTGATCGATTTACCAATTTATTGCGATGAAAATTACGATTATTATTAGGGAAAATAAATAAACAGTTGTATACTTACGTATAATGACAGATAGAAACTGAAGAAACATACGAGTAGGTTAAAATACACTTACGAAGGTAAACTGGAGCAAAATATTGTGCAATACTTGGAATTATATCTAATGTTGTTTTGTCTTATTCTTAAAATTATCTTGTTTTGATTTAGATCTACTCGTATTTAACTGTGCTAATGGCATAAAAAAAATACTTTATTAGTGGCATTCTTAAACCTTTCTTAGGGAAAGTTAATGTGTGTGTTTATGAACTATTTAATGTAAGTGCCCACAAGTTGACGCATATATAAACATTTTCCAGCATTGGTTCTACAAAGTAAGGCAGCAAGCAGATTGAACGTCAACTTGCGCCTGTAGTAGAAATTTAAACGATAACATTTTAAAAATAAACTCTTCATGGAAGTTTTGAACTATGATAATCATTAATTTTGTAAGTAATTTGAATTTGAATTGAATTTAAATTGGATTTGGATTGAATTCGAATTGGATTTGAATTGAATTTGAATTGATTTGAATTGAATTTGAATATGTTTGTTATTTTCATTATTTATGTACAAGAAAAAAAAATCTCTTAAAATCTATTATCAGATGAATTGGACAAAGGTGAAGCTTGTCTCTATGTGAATATTTCTTTCAGCATGCTCAAAAGTGAGAAGTGAAATTAAAAAGTGGTGCATGGATATAAAATGTACATCCATATATAATTATATACTATAAAAGTAGCAAAAAGCTGAGCTTTGTGAGGGCTCGCGTAGTTTTTCTAACGAGTTAAGTCCCGTTGTAGCGATGTGGACTCTTTGGTTTTCATGGATTGATTTTGATTTTTGGATTGATTCTTTTGGATGAAGTTAATTTTTTTTAAATTAAATTATCTAATCAACCATAAATACGCAAAAATACATAAATATTTTTATAAACATTTTTATTAAAATGTATAAAAATTATAATTCTATACAGAACAGTAAGAAAGATGGTGCTGCTTCACTCTAGGTTTGAAAGTGTGTATTGACTGTCTTTAATGTGCTTGGGTAGTGAGTTTCATAGGCAATAAATAATGTGGCGAACGAAAGATTTTTCTGAACATTTCCAATCTGATTTATTAGTTAGTATGGTAAAAAGAGTTTCGTTGACAACAAGCATAAAATTATAGAAATGAAGGAATGGTGATTTTGAGAGGTCGTCGTACATTAAAATTCGATAGGGACGGATATAGTTAGATTTTCTAGGTATTTTTAAAGGATCTAGCAATCAAGTTCATTGTTGACTAGTTTTTGCTAAAGATTTTGAGATCACCTGCGAATGAAAAAAATATATATTAAATATATAAAAATATATTGCGACTGCTTGAAACAGAGATGAACGTTATTAGTAATGTTAGGGATGGATTCTCAGAATTCGAACCGTTTACCATTAATCAACAAATTAATTGTTTTGATTGACGATTATTTAGTTATTTCAATACAAATTAGTGATTGTTCATTTTAGATTTATATAGTATTTATTCTTGTTGACTATATTTTTTGGATGAATAATAAATTTTATATTATTGAAATTACTATTTAGATGACTGAATGTTTTTTTTTTACAAAATATATGATAATGAATGTTTTATAAATAAGCGATTTCAAGATAAAAACATTGCTTATAGAAATGAATAATATAATTAATTATTATTTGATACAAGTTCTGGGTTATAGTCAGTAGATCTGTCAGATAAAACATTTTTTGAAAAGACAAATTATAGCGTGATATTTTTTATAAATTCGTAGTCTGCAATACTAGATAATACAGAACTGATGGCACCGCATTCACGAATGTGATGGTGGGATAAACTACTTGTTTAGGATAAATAAGAGATAATTTGATATTATTGGAATTTGCTTAAAGTAGACCAAACCAAGGTGAAGTAAGTTTGCTTTCGAAGTGAGTTAGTCACTTAATTGATTTCCGATTTCAAGATGGTATTTAAGTGAATAGTCAGTATACAAGATTCAGTAACATGATTTAAAAGAAATAGCGTAAAAGTAATAAAAAAAAAAAATGACAATTAGTAAATATTTGTTGCGGTATTTTTACCGGTTCTTCCCGCTAGGTTGCGGTACAGAACTTTTAATTTAAAACTTAAAAATTTAAGTACTTAATATTATTGTCTAATTGACTAGACAGATTATGAATGCAGAGTTTAGTTTGTAATTGACAGATAGTTAAAAGAAATTGTTAAAGGTAACTAAAAATTATGTTGAGGTTAATAGAACGAATGAAGATTTGAATGAAATGAAAAGGTTTAGGGTTGAATTTGTGAATAAATTAAAATTGAATTTTTATTTTTGAGATATTTAGTCTGAAGATTGGATTTTGAGTGAGATAATGACATTTTTATAATAAAATGATAAGGATTGAATGAGTTAGGTTAACCTCGCTCCTAAAATATCTTAGAGACTGTGCTATAGTGCTGTGTGATAGTTCCTAGATAGGTCTAATCCTCTCGTTAGAGAGTATTATGTTCTATGGGTCTAAAGTTTCTATAACTATAAGTGTAGTGTGTAATATGAAATTGGTATTAATTGGTTAGTGCTAGAGTAATTCGTCATATTAAAATAATGATCAAGCTTAGTAAAGATAATGAGTTTCGAATCTGATTCACAATAAAATAAGTCCAGTGAGAATTACGACCGAATGTCATGATCAAAAATTAGGTTAAGTTGATACATATACAAAAGGATAATCAATTTAGTTGAAATGTAGTGTGGGTATATTAAAAAAATTATGGATATTAATATATATATAGCTGTTCGTGCTGATTCACTGATTCACTGACTGATTGATCACCTCTCCTGTAAAATTTTGTATGAAAAATTTTTTTTTCACTTATGGTTTCGTATAGAAGACAAAAATTCATTCGGAGGAAAATTATGGAGAGAGCTGATGATTGAGGATTTCGGAGACGGGTGAAGAGCACGGTCAGGGTATCGAAGATAGGTGGAGGGTGCTCGAACAAATGTCACTCGAAACCTCATCCAATTCGCAATGAGCTGAAAAAAAATTCAAAATGGCGGAAAAAAGATGGCCGCCATACAAATTTCGTCAGTATCTATCTCGGCGAGTATAAAAGATGGAAGAGTGGTTTCTTGGCAAAAGATGATCAGGAGTTAAAGATCTATTTGATGAATAGAAAAAAATCCAACATGGCGGAATTTTTTTTTCTCCATACAAAATATATGGCGAATATTGAATAGACTTGAAGCTGAGAACTATGCAAGACTTTGATACGGTTTCTTTTCAAAATTTGTTTTTATAAAAGAATTCTCATTCTGACAAATGATGAGATATGATGATCGAGGGTTTGGAAGGTGGGTGAGGAGCACGGCCATGGTAATGACGATAGGTGGGGGTGCTCGAACAAAAGTCACTCGAAACCTCATCCAATTGGCAGTGAGCTGAAAAAAATCCTAAATGGCGGATTCAAGATGGCGGCCATACAAACTTCAACGGTGTCTATCTCGGAGAGTATAAAAGATAGAAGAGTGGTTTTTTGATAGAAAATGATCAAGACCTGAAAGTCCACTTGACGATAGAAAAACCGCGGTCCGCTTGCGGGCCGCGCACCCACGCGCCCTACTAGTTATTTTATGTTGTTATTCTAATGCATGTTGATAATACAGTGTTGAAGTGCAACATTCCAGCAAAACGGTTTATATATTGTGTGTATGATATAGATATATAGATATATCTATATCTATGTATGTAAGGTATGCGGTTACCAGATTTTTAGTAGGGTACGTGCGCCGGAGGCTGCACGATATCGGATGGCCGAATGTCATGATTTTATAAAAATGACTGTGTTAAATGAATTTTTCAAGTGGCAATACTTTCAGTGTGGCAACACTTGTTTTATGTCGGTAATTTGTTAGTTGTTGGCAAACATGGTTGCGTTGGCCAATCAGGAATAAGCACGCGTAGCCGCGACAAAATTACGTAAAGAGTGGGAAAAATGGGGGGGAGAAAGCGAGGGCCGGATGGTTGACAGCGGAGGACAGGCAGTGAGTGATTTATCTTTGAATAGCTCGGTTAAAAATGGGCAAAGTATCAATATTTGTGACATATGTAAATGGGGAACTGAATTTTCTATTTTCTATTTTATTTTAAATAATTTCTACATGTGGAATTTTTCCCTAATTTTTTATAACTTATTTTTAAGTTATAAAAAATTGAAAATGGAAAATGGAAAATTCGGTCTGTCGAGCTGGGATTCGAACCATCGAGCTTTGGCTGTTTGGCGACTGTGGAAACCACAAGGCTACGGAGATCTAATATTGTAGTGTGAAAATGTTGAACACAATGCCAAATTAATTAATCGAAAGGAACTTCGTTCCATCCGGGTGTCCCTTGACACCTCTCAAGTTTTTATATTGTTTATTCTTGGACTAATTTGAAGCCCAGAGTGGGCACGATATTTTGTGTTAAAAGTGACACCACCTTGAAATTGTGGATTTCAGTTGTTTTGCGGGAACAATATTTCTATAGTCTGAATTTTAATTCGATTCCACGTTTGACATTAGCTACTGTCATTTTGTAAAATAATGATACCACATATAATAGTGTAGTGATGAACACAAAAATCGATAAACAATCGCGATTTATGTTTAAGTAATCATAATATTGGTGTGCCAATTAAAGACTAAATTATTGATTTTTATTTAAATAAATACATAATTACTCATAATAATTATTTATTAATTAGTAACCGCTGCTTTATTTTATAAAAAGTTAATATTTTTGTTTTTTATATTAAAAACAAAACTTATAATAAAAGAACCTAGATAGTTTTCTGTACGCGTGTTGGCAACCCGTGCGCGCTCGTGCAGCTATCGCCATTTTGTTTATCTTGTCATTCGGCTTCATTCTCCCAGTCTGACTGCACGAATATCTTGTTTCATTGCGAATCGATATTTTGTTATTTTGTTGGGTTTTTGTTAAAGTTTTGTTACGTTGTGTTTGTTGTTACGTTTATAGTTTTTTTGTGAACTTTGAGTGAATCTATTTGTTTTGGTTTTCCATCAAAATGGATCCTCAGCCAAGTACATCACAAAAAGACGTGGATGTTTTCTTGTCCCCAAGAAAAAAACGTGCACGAAAAGCTTTCACTGTTACTGAAAAAGTAATGATCCGCAATGCCTACAAGTACGTGAAAAATGAAACTTCTGCGCAATTGGAGGCCTTTGAAGTAGTGGAAGAAAATGAATGTATGAGCAGGTAAAGGGGCATGTAGCTCAAAATAATAAAACCTTCAAATTGACAGACGTGAGAAATTTATTTGAGGAAGGCATTCAAAAAATTACGGCTACCGAATGGTCTAAATGCGTATCCCATGTTGTCAAAGAAGAGGAAAAAATGAGTAGGCTAGATATTTTAATTGACAATATCACAGACACATTTATAATACATGTTACAGAAAGTGACAGCGATAGCGATAGCGAAGACGGCGACGATTTATAAAATAAAATATTACCATAATACATCTATTTGTTTTATTTCTCATGTTCCTTCATGATCACATTTTTTTATTTATTTCACACACAATTATTAAAGAAAACTCTCAGATCCTTAATAAAATTAATCGTCATAACTAAATTATCCGTTCAGAAATATTTAATTTCCTGATATACTTAGTTTCTATTAAAGTAGTAGTTGTTTAGATATACTACTATAAACGAGAGGAATCGATTCGGAAATATTCCATTTCCGTATCGAATAATTTCGTAACGTCACTATTTAGTACTTGTCATAACGTTGCAACACTGAAATTGTCAAATCTGGAATCGAATTAAAATTCAGACTATACACCTGAACTTTGTGTAACCGCATGTGCGCTGTTGTAACTTTCGAACGCGAATATAATAGGATAATAATAATTGCACTGGGAATATCGAACTGCATTGAGCAAATAGTGACCACTATTGCCCTTATTGTGTGTCGGGCGTCGGCAACGTGCTCGCGGCGTGGGGCGCGACGGTTTGGTCAACGGTCAACCTCGCTTTGTGACGCGCTTCCAAACTGTACAAGTGTAATATTGTGTCTTGTGGATACTAACGTATCAGTGTTATATACATTTGCGTGTTGTATGCAACAATTTGTACTGATGAACTGCTGTGTGCTTCGCC
The DNA here is from genome assembly GCA_029955525.1 of Oeneis ivallda. Classification (NCBI taxonomy): domain Eukaryota; kingdom Metazoa; phylum Arthropoda; class Insecta; order Lepidoptera; family Nymphalidae; genus Oeneis; species Oeneis ivallda. The sequence goes on from JARPMR010000072.1 coordinate 19,511, forward strand.
CTTTTGGGTATACGGTAGGCCTGATTACACAATACACATTACACATTCCATCAACACTATCAAAACTCACCCAAGTGTCAGACTTCAGGCCTGCCCCGAAATAGTGGCTGATGGGCCCCGAGTTGGATCCCTCATGGGAACAGTTACTGGCCGTAACATTTTGTGTGTGCTAAAAAAATGCATAAGTATACAATAATATTATAATGTGATAAGCTGCTTGGTTTTCTATACTTTATCTATGAACTTAAAAACATAGTCATAATATTATATTTATATCTAACCAACATAAAAAATTATTAATTATTAAATGAGTATTTTATGTCGACTTAAGGTATTGTTAAATGTTACTGTAATAATGTAAACTTACAAAACTGTTACACTGATCGCGAGTGATTTACTAATTGTAAACTACTATTACATTTCGTATCCCTCTCTTTCGCACATTCTAGTTCAATGATTGTAAAAATCTCGGATACTTTTGAATTTTGATGGCTTGGTTACATTATTCGCATTTATATGTAGCCGCTGTGATAGAATGAGATACAGCTATTTATCGCGACAATTTGACACGAATGTTCGCACGATTATTTAGCAGCACCATGAGTCATGACAAAATGTGTTAAATTATTATCCTCGACATTATTACCTAGATTTTGAAAGAGAAAAAGGGCAAAAACTATTATTAAATTTTATCGCTCATATTCTCTATCAAAAATTAGGTATAATGATAGTAAATATATGTCTAAAATATCAATAATTGTAACTGTCGAAGATATTAATTGACTTCATTTTGTAAAAAGTTTGAGATATTTACAATCATTGAAAATATTAGAAAGTGCGAGAGAGAGGGATGCGAAATATAATAGTTAAGGAGTAAAAAATATAAAAAAGAAAAATGGTCAAAATCGGTTCTTTATCGGTGTAACATTTGATATTGTTAATTTTGGTCCCCTATTAACATACCAATTATAACCGTTCAAATCTGGACCGATTTTGATACCTACTTTACTTTTACTTTTTTTCTTTAGGAAGTTTGTACACAGAGTCAGGGCGGGATTATAATTAATTTCTTGGAATCGATTTACAATCTACTTTCGACTTACGAGTCATCTCAGAGTACGATTTTGATTGTTACCTACTATGTTCAATAAAACACTCATGTAGGTTTTATAAAATGTATTTCGATACTAAATATTCATTCTGCAGTGTCAAGCTTACCCGAAAACCCGAAATCGGTGCAAGCCAATTGGTACGATAATAAGTATTTTTACTTTTTAGGGTTCCGTACCCAAAGGGTGCCAACGGGACCCTATTACTAAGGGGTTCCGTACCCAAAGGGTGCCAACGGGACCCTATTACTAAGCCTCCGCTGTCCGTCCGTCCGTCTGTCCGTCTGTCAGCGAGCTGTATCTCGGAAACCGTAATAGATAGACAGTTGAAATTTTCACATATTGTGTATTTCTGTTGCCGCTATAACAAAAAATAATAAAAATTAGATTAAAATTAAAAAATAAAGGGGGCTCCCATACATGGAAAAGGAGTCGAAATAAAATTTTATTTTTTTACCCTGGCATGTGGGGTGTCATTGTCTAGAGCTCATTAAGTGGAGTTCAAATATATATTTTGTTATTTTTTAGTTACAAAAATGAAGAAATGGGGGCCGTCAAAGTTGTCGGTTTTAGACCAATTTTGGTATGGGATCTATCTCAAAAAAACGGCCAAGTGCGAGTCGGGCCTCGCTCTGTTAGGGTTCCGTTAAAAAAATTAAATAAAAATATTTCCATGTACCCATGGAAAAATTTAATTTAATTTTTTTAATTTAATTTAATTTTTATTATTTGTTGTTATAGCGGCAATAGAAATACATAATATCTGAAAATTTCATCTGTCTATCTTTTAGTTTAGTTAGTTTTAGTTTACGAGATACAGCCCGCTGACAGACGGACGGACGGACAGCGTAGGCTTAGTAATAGGGTCCCGTTGGTACCCTTTGGGTACGGAACCCTAAAAATGAAACTAGTATTATACCACTATATAACTAGTAGTATATAGTAGGAATTTGAAATTTTGGTACCTATATTATGTACATAGTGTATTTAAACAACAAATACTGAAAACACCGATTTATAATGCAGTTTGTAAGTTGTGACCAAAACAAACAAGCATTTTTCCCCATATTCTAATTTAGTAGGTACTTTCTAAGAACTAAGATATCTAAATATGTATCTAGTTTTAAAAAAATTATTTGGTCATATGTATGGAACTCTAAAAGAGCGAGGCCCGACTCGCACTTGGCCGATTTTTAGTTTTAATTCAAATCTTTTAACAAGCTAATCTATGTTTAAATAATATCCATTTTTAATAAAGCACTTACCTTCATTGTATTGTACTGTCCAACCTACTGAAAGATACTAATAAATTCTAAGTAATGTTTCTATTTTAAGCTCAATTCCAAGTTCCCAACCCTATAGGTAAGTTAAAATCATAGGTAACTTTAAAAAAACCCTGAAAACCCTAATCAAAAGGTTAACCCCTTCAGCTATGTAACCGGTTACCCTTTCACTGGGTTAGAGAGGATTAACACAGAGGAAGAGGTTTAGCTGTTCATATGGTATACCATACCAATGGAAAACACTTTCGAAAGATTTAACTCATAATCGGGGTTGTACGGTCCCTGTTCCACTTATTTTGGAGGAGAGAGGAGAGTGAGTTATTTGTTTGTTGTTTAAACAAACAAACAAATTCTTCCTCTTTAATAAATTAGTATAGAAAAGAGAAATGCTAACCTTGACATTGCTAACCGTGACATTAGAGTTAATACGGAATATGTACACCTCATATTGAGAAGCAGGAACGCGCATGTGCCAGTCAATTGCCACATCTTCCCTGAAATTGTTCAAAATAATAATTAAAATAAGCAAAACGCAAAATGTGTGGTTAGCCACACAATGGGGTCAAATAAAAGACTAATTTTAGAAACTAGTTGCTTTAATCTTTATTCATTGATGGCAAGAAAACAAATGACATTTGATACAAAATTAAGTATGGTGCTGCAAAACGCCTGTTCTGTTTTAAAAGAAATTATTATATATTATAGGTCTTAAGATGTGATTAAGGCAATTTCTTCTCTGCAGGTAACATTATGAAATGGACAGCATGAGATTGGCATGAGCATGACCTTCAATTTAGTTTGGAGATCATGATTGTACAAAGTTAGGCAATGCAGTCTCTAATTTGTGTGAGGATCTTTTATAACTGAATATTTTTTTTGGCAATGTTACTCCATAACTCCGTCAAATCTGAACCGATTTCAATAATTTTTTTATTTGAAAGGACATAGTCAGGTTGGTCCCATTTTTTGGTGAAGATCTGATGAGTATCTTCAGTGATGGAGCTCGTAACTCTTAAATCAATAAGAGCAAATTGCTTGTAATCAGAGAATATATAGATTAATCCTATGAAGCTAAACTAAGTGGTGTGGGTGCATGAATGCAAATAATTAGAACGAGCGAAGCGAGCCATAACACTATCCCACAACCTGAGCATTTTGTGGTAAACTTTACTGAAAAACTATCACACCTATAGATTTGTGATTTAACATAGTAATTTAACTTCATATCCAGATGTGTTATCTTTTAAAATACAATTTTATAACTATTAAAAAAAAATGAACATTAACAATTTTGTATTCATTAGATAGAATGTTATTGTACTACTAACGCCATCTGTTAAAAAACCAAAGAGTTATCATTGCTGCAACAGAACTTATTACCCGTTAGAAAAACTATGCGAGCCCTCACAAAGCTAAGCTTTTTGCTAGTAAATAAATGAAATGAAATAAACCATTTTGTAGTTGATGTACACTTCATCTGAATAGACACTACTTTGTATGTGTGTGTGTGCTCTGTACTCACCCCTTACTACGAACATTGACACAAATTGGCTCAATTTTTGTGACATCTCCTATTGTTAAGTTAGTCTCCCCGACATAACGATATTGTCTGTAGGGAGGAGGACTGTCCATCTCACTGTGTAGCTCAGTTTCAATGCAGTAGCATGTGGAGCTGAATATTGCATCCAGAGTTGTTGTGAAACAAACCTGCAAGCCAACAATTATTTAAATTTAGAAAACGATAGACTAGAAAATTCTTATTTGCACTACAAGAAATTAAAAAATATATATTTTAGCTTTTTACTTTCGCATTTAAATGTGCTTACTTGCACTTCAATGACAAATTTATACACTTAAATAACAGTATTTATTTTGAGCAGTGATAGTCGAGCAGGGATTCCCAAACTATTTTGGGCAAGAGACCCCTTTTCCAAAATGATCTGATACCTCAGATCCCCATAGCCAAATTACTTTAAAAATCCTATCTCTAGTTTTTTCCTATTGATACAAAATACTTACTAACTTCCTATAAAATTCCAATAATATGCGGAGATATACATACATTTGTACAATTAGAGTTGACCTGGACACGTTCGTTGAAAGTTGAATGGCGCTTGCCATAGTCGCAAATGTTTTCATTGCACTGTTCCGGCTTCAGCCCAGTGTAATAATTCAAGCGGATGATCCACCTGGTCACATTTTTGATCGCTGCGGTGCACCACTTCAGTGCGAATCTCCCTTTAATATTGAAAACGGGCTCAAAAATTAACCTTTCGACACTTTCGACACTTTCGTCACACAACACATCGTAAAAACTATTATTTGCATTCGACACGACACATATAAACAACAACAGTATCAGTGTTTTCATGGTGCCTAAAATAAAATCTAAGCTCTACTTAGGGTGTCCTTGTAATGCACAGAACACTATTACTCCTTTGTATAGTTCCACAAAACGGTAAATATATTGTATTATCTATGCACAAAACTGTATTTTCAACACGGATTTTCAAACAATAAATTACTAAAATAAACCAGGGAAATAAAATAAAAAAGCTAAAAGCTTTTAAGGCCGTAGTAGAATTAAAGGATAAAAGTTTGATAATTTGTCAATGTTCCTTGATTTATCCGATTGACATTTGACACTTGCCAGCAACCATAGAGTACAGTTAAAACAGCAACTCAAGAGAATATAACCCACAGAATCATGAAGGTAGGAAATACATGGAGGTGCCCTACCTACAAAAATTGGGTGCATACCTACAGAAAAATATCTCATAAAAAGGCCGCCCATTAGGGAGTATGCTTCGAAACTATCGACATCGATAAGGAGTGAAGCGATAATCAAGCATTTATGTATACGTAGTATTTATAGGTAATAATAATTACGTAACGTACGTTTGTACTCTATCAGGTACCTATTATTCGCGTGGATTTAGGTTTTTTAAAGATCTTGGAATATCCAAAGAGTTTTGCTGCCGTTTTGTGAAATTGAACGAGATCACCAGATATAAAAAATCGGCCAAGTGCGAGTCGGGCCTCGCTCTTTTAGGGTTCCGTTAAAAAAAATTAAATAAAAATATTTCCATGTACCCATGAATTAATAAATTAAATAATTAAATAAAAATATTTCCATGTACTCATGGAAATATTTTAATTTAATTTTTTAATTTAATTTAATTTTTATTATTTGTTGTTATAGCGGCAATAGAAATACATAATATGTGAAAATTTCATCTGTCTATCTATTACGGTTTACGAGATACAGCCCGCTGACAGACGGACGGACGGACGGACAGCGTAGGCTTAGTAATAGGGTCCCGTTGGTACCCTTTGGGTACGGAACCCTAAAAAGTACTCTATGTTAGATGCAAAACTGATTTTTCAGACCACTTTAACTCATTTATAAATTACTAGCTGATGCGCACGACTTCGTCTGCGTGGATTTAGTTTTTAAATTCCCTCGGGAACTCTTGTATTTTTGGGGAGAAAGTAGCTTATGTCACTCTCCAGGTCATCAACTGTACCCATGCAAAAAATCAAGTCAATCCGTTGCTCTGTTGTGGCGTGATTGAAGGACAAACCAACAAACAAACACACTTTCGAATTTATAATATCAGTAATGCTTTATTATAACACTTTTTATAATTGTCAAATTTTTTACCATACTTAACCAAAGACAAAATTACGTTTAGCTGTCATTTACGTTTTGTTACTCCACTATCATTTGTGTTTTGTTATTCCCTGTCAGATGCGTTTTTCTTTTTGTTATACCACGTTTTATAGTGACTTGACGGAAACGCAGTCGAACGGGATAAAAAGTATCCTATGTCCGTCTCCTGGTTCTAAGCTACCTCTCCACCAATTTTCAGCCAAATCGGTTTATCCGTTCTTGAGTTATAAATAGTGTAACTATCACCACTTTCTTTTATCGACCGAGCGAAGCGAAGGTCTCTGAGTTTACTAGAGCGATTTGCACTTGTCCGTCCGTCCGTCTGTCACAGCCTTATAACTTCTGAATTACTGAACGTAATTACTTCAATTTTAGATATGATATGTAAACCGATGGCCTCCAGCCGAAAATGGCTTAAAAAATTATAAAAATCTTTATTTCAGGGGGGCTCCCATACGAAATGGGGGGCTTTCGAAGTGGAGATTGTATTCGAGGCTAGATTTCTAAAACCACTTTGTTTAAAACTTGAAACTTACACATAATTTGTTATTTGAGTTATATTCTGTACTTGAACAACAAATACTAAGATTAGATAAATATTATAAAGAAACGAAATTATTTGAGTTTTAATGGGCATCAATGTTTTTAACAAAACTTCACTATACTGTTACTAGATGGCGCTGTCTTTAATATTGTAAATATGCATCCCATCCACGAAAGCAGATGACGATTGACGTCATCAGATTCGGCGCGTTTTAATTAAAATATAATACAGTTAAAACTACCTTATGGGAATTATGGGATACCGCGAGGTCTCAGTTCGAGGCGAACCACTAGTATATATAGATAATATGTATCAATCGTTTGTAAATCAAAATCGGCCAAGTGCGAGTCGGGCCTCGCTCTTTTAGGGTTCCGTTAAAAAAAAATAAATTGAAATATTTTCATGTACCCATGGAAATATATTAATTTAATTTAATTTTTATTATTTGTTGTTATAGCGGCAATAGAAATACATAATATGTGAAAATTTCATCTGTCTATCTATTACGGTTTACGATATACAGCCCGCTGACAGACGGACGGACGGACGGACGGACAGCGTAGGCTTAGTAATAGGGTCCCCTTTGGTACCCTTTGGGTACGGAACCCTAAAAACCACTATTTATTTTCATGAAAGAGCAACTTGCTGAGTTACTTGCTGGCTCATAGTAGTAGAATTTCTTTCTATACGCGGTGGTAGAGTCGAAACATGACGTGCCTAGCATGAGACAGCTATCTGAATGCCCTACATATAAATAAACAAATATAGAATATTACAGTACAGCTTCGCAGGTTAGTTACTGTACAGTTATAATGAAGAATGTTAACTTGTTTTGATTACACTAGTTTACAAAAAAATAATTTTTTTTTGTTCATGAAATGAAACATATATTATTTGTGTAGGCTATGAACGGTAAATAAAAAAATATTTTTTTATTTTTCGTAGCACGTCACAATTCTGAGATATAGAGGTCTTTGTTTTTTATCTACCCGCAAGTGTTTAAATAAGTTTATCGTTCTATTTTGTAAACAACTGTGTGAATCAAGTCTTATTTTTATATAAAAATGTCATATAGTGTGTATACTACATCCAAATCGATTTTGTTATTTTTGTGGGAAAATTGTTCAGTTACATCGTGGTTTCCCTATAACAAAACCATTGCAAGAAGCCTATTTACATTATTAGGGATTTTCGATGTCAAATAAAAATAAAAATTGGGTTCCTCATGTGATTTGCACTAATTGCAGATTGGTCCTCAGCTCCTGGTATTCAGGTAAAAAATAATATTACCACCGCTTCACATTAAATTGGGCTTGATGAAAAATTTTACCAAAGCTTTGGATAAGTCCAAGCCTGCATTTCCATACCTCTGCTCTGTATTTCCGAATCTTTCTGCGGCTAAATTAAAGGAAGGAATATTTGTGGGTCCTCAAATCAGGAGAATATTGGACGATACAAAATTCGAGAGCCTTTTAACCGAGGTAGAAAAAGCAGCCTGGAACTCTGTCAAAAGTGTCGTTAAACTTTTTTTTAAGCTATAAAAAAAGAGAATTACAAAGAGATTGTTGAAAATTTATTGCAAAATTATGAGCGTATGGGTGTAAATGTGTCACTAAAAATTCATTTTTTGCATTCCCATTTGGAATTTTTTCCAGAAAATCTTGGTAGTATGAGTGATGAACACGGTGAGCGATTTCACTAAGATATAAAATCATTTGAGCAAAATTATCAAGGTTTTTGGGACCAAAATATGCTAGGTGACTATTGTTGGTCTGTTGTGAGAGATACAGATGAAAATATTTACAAAAAAAGAGCAAAGATTACCCATTTTAACTGTCTATTGTTTATTTAGATGTAGTTTTTTGTAAAAATCTTCTTATTAAATATTTCAAAAAACTAACGTGCTGGATTTTTTTAAATATTTTTTTCGAGATGTAGATACCCAAAGTAACATAACCGTATATATTCCATTTCATGAACAAAAGTCATGTAAACTAGTGTTATTAGCACTCCATATTCTCTGTCAAAAATAAAAAATACTAGTGAAAGAATGACTTCGATACGTCAATTAGTTTCCGATTTAGAAGTAAAACAAGTTGTAACCGCACTACGCGGGCTGCCGGTAAGGTGTGACGTCATCGAACAACACGCTCTGTCTGGCTCACTCGTCCGCTCGCGGTCGTGCGCCCGTGCCGTCGAAATTACACTTAAATACTTTGAAAAATGTCCAATCCAAATACTAGGAAATCATGTGTTGTGCCTAAATGTAAAAATACAACTACCAATTCGCCGGAAAAGTTGTTTTTTATAGTTCCAAAGGACGTTAAAATGCGATTCCAATTTTCAAATTTTCAATTTTCAAGATTTCCAATTCAAAAAAAGTTAAAATTCCAATAACACTTGGTAGCAGTCGTTGAAGGCTCCTCGCTTCGACGATGTAGCCACTGTAAAAATGCTATAGTATGTTTACAGCCACCTCTGCTGGCGGCACAATCTTCGCAGGTTACATTTAAAACGTCTTGATCCTTTTCATTGCATTCTAAACTGCAATGATAAGGTGTGGTACGTACGCGGTGTTCTGGCGTGATTCTACATTTAACCGTACATACATCACCTACTCTTTTTATTTGAACATAACCAATAGCATCATCGCCATAGCTGTCTCTTGCCGATCTGAAATAAATTTCAAATAAAAATAAATGGCCTTACGTATTTTGTTAGTAAAAAAATACAAATAAATAAAAAAGGTTTAGTACATCTGTTCAAACATCTACATTTGCAACAAAAAATAAATTAAATAAAATGGCCTGACGTATTTTGTTAGTAAAAATATACAAATAAAAAAGGTTTACCTAGTATGTCTGTAACGTTCAACCCACTACATCTACATCCTAAGTACCTATCCTACTTCCTACTAATATTATAAATGCGAAAGTTTGTGAGTGTGTGTGTGTTTGTTATCTTTCACGCAAAAACTACTGAACGGATCTGGACAAAGGCTGGAATAACACATACATAGGCTACTTTTAATCCTGGGAATGTACAGTTCCCGAGGGAAACTGAGGCGAAGCTGCTGGCGGAAGCTAGTTTGCAATACCTATATAATATACATACGTACCTACCTATAGCTACAAAACTATAATACACTAGTAGGGCGCGTGAGTGCGCGGACCGCAAGCGGACCGCGGTTTTTCTATCGTCAAGTGGACTTTCAGGTCCTGATCATTTTCTATCAAATAACCACTCTTCCATCTTTTATACTCTCCGAGATAGATACCTATGAATTTGGTATAGCCGCCATCTTGAATCCGCCATTTTGAATTTTTTTCAGCTCATTGCCAATTGGATGAGGTTTCGAGTAATTTTTATTTGAGTACCTCCCACCTATCTTCAATACCCTGGCCGTGCTCCTCACCCACCTTCCAAACCCTCGATCATCATATCTCATCATTTGTCAGAATAAGAATTCTTCTATAAAAACCAATTTTCAAAAGGAACCCTATCAAAGTCTTGCATAGTTCCCAACTTCTAGTCTCTTCAATATTCGCCATATATTTTGTATGGAGAAAAAAATCATCCGCCATCTTAAATTTTTTTTCTATTCATCAAGTAGACCTTCGGGTCCTGATTATCTTTTGCCAAGAAACCACTCTTCGATCTTTTATACTCCCCGAGATATACACCGTCGAAATTTGTATGGCCGCCATCTTGAATCCGCCATTTTGGAATTTTTTTTCAACTCACTGGCAATTGGATGAGGTTTCGAGTGACTTTTGTTCGAGCACACCCCACCTATCTTCAATACCCTGGCCGTGCTCTTCACCAGTCTCCGAAATCCTCAATCATCAGCTCTCTCCATATTTTTCCTCCGAATGAATTTTTGTCCTCTATACGAAACCATCGGTGAAAAAAAAATTTTTCATACAAAATTTTACAGGAGAGGTGATCAATCAGTGAGTGAATCAGTGAATCAGTGAATCAGTGAATCAGTCAATCAGCCCCAGCAGCTATATATATGACGGCGCCGAGGTCCCCAAGCTATTTTTAAAAAGCATGACGTCAGCATGGCTGACGTCATGTTCTCCATTATCTCCCATATTTTAAATAATTACGATTGAATCTACTCAAAACTTCTGGACATAATTAAAACAGTTCAGCACCGTATTTACATTTTATTAAGCGACAGAATTAAAGTAAAACGAATCACACTTTTAAGACTTCAAAAATTATAATAAAATAGTAAGTCAAAATCATGCAAAGTTGGTAACCGAAAAATACTTGTAACAAAATTATAGTAACACTTAGCTTATTTATTTTCGCAGCGTGTCCACACCGATCCACCGAACTCTCCAGAATAATGGCGGTGCATCGATGTAGTTCGCTTGAGAGCTGCCCTACGTGGCGCCCTCTGACGTCTCAGATGGCATCACCCACCATTTGGCAACTCTCAATTAGTTATTAAACTAGATAAAATTAAAGTTACTACTGCTAAAATCATCTTTTAATATTAAAGAATTATTGAAGTGTTATAGTTACGGTAATCTTAAACAATTACAATTCACAAGTTGCAAAGACATTCACTACAGTCAGTACAAGTTCAATCAACGAATAAATGGTTTTACAAGATAAAATTAAAGTAACAACGGCTAAAATCATCTAATAATATTTAGGAATTATTGAACTGTAATAGTTACAGTAATCTGTAACTATTACAATTCATAACTTACAACGATATTTACTTCAGTCAATACAAGTTCATTTATCCATCAATACATGGTTTAACTAGATAAAATTAAAGTTAACATGGCCAAAGTAGTTTTACAATATTTATGAATTATTGAAGTGTTTTAATTAGAATAATCTTAAACGATTACAATTCACGAGTTACAGTGATACTCATTTCAATCAATACAAGTTCTTTTTAGATTCAATAAACAGTCCGACATTGTTTTAAGTTAATTTTAACTTAAAACAACGTTGCAATTATCTAATTAAGTTTTAAATACTTTTAATGTTATTATTTTAAATGTGGCCAACATGTTTGCGCCGATACGGCCGTTCTGGTGAAAAGTGCGCGCTCTGCACTTATTCACGCCTGAAACAAGAAATGTTAAGGATTTTGATTTCGTATCTGTAATTTGTTGCTCTGGTAGCTTAGTGTCATTGGTTCATCAGCCAAGTAGTAAAATTTTTCATGAAATCAAATGATTTATAACATGATTATAGAATGGAAATGTTTTTGTAATAAATCCTCATATGGATCTCAGCCATAATGAGTTTTGATATTGATAGTATACTGCTTTACGTCTCACTACGTTAGCAATGATAATTACACGAATAAGGATTAGGAATTTTTTTTTATTTTTTTTTTATTACTGAACGTCTCACTACGCCAGCAATATATTGTAGTCAAGTCAATAAGTCATAATTTTTCTGTCATTCAGTCAATTCTTTTTTTTTTTTTTTTTTTTTTTTTTTATATTGTTGTACGTCTCACTACGCCAACAATATTTTGAGGGTAGAAAGGTCGAAGCTGTGCTCTAGGCATTCCTGTCTCGGTGCCGTGGTACACAGAGGCCCTAAAGGAATGGGGAAAGGGCGAAGCTGGGGTCTAGGCCTTATTTTTATGACCGTGGTCCCCAGAGGCTCTGAAACAATTGGGTTGATGCTGTGCTCTAGGCATTCCTGTCTCGGTGCCGTGGTACACAGAGGCTCTAAAGGAATAGTGGACAGGACGATGCTGGGGTCTAGGCCTTATTTTTATGACCGTGGTCCCCAGAGGCTCTAAAAAAAAATATAAACATGCACAGGAAAGCTGTAGGTTTAATAGGAGCTATAAATATACTTGTGTTAAGTATGAGGATTTAAATGATTGCCCAACAGTTTTGTTGGCTTATAAAGTATAGGTACCATCACTTGTGGATGGTTTATGTTATAAAATATTTTTAGAATAGCAATGCTAATTGGTATAACTGCAGGAAGAGTTTTTTAAAATAGCGTATAAATCGTTTATCTCACCGGGAGCTGTGGTGAGCTGATCAACTGTCTCTTCTACAACCTCTCGTATGATGTCGAGGGTTGAATGTCGTGGCTGGTCGCCTCTGAAGCTGCGGTGTCGTGTGGCTCGTGGCTGGCTGCTGGCGGTGTGCCGGCGCGCTGCTGGGAGTGCTCAGGATCATCCGCGGTGCTGTCGTCGATCCCCGCCGATACGGTTGCCTGCTGGCCCGGCTGCGGTGCTCGCCGAAGCTGGTCATGGGCCACTTTTCGGGGGCGGCCTTGTCCAATCACCCTTTTAACGAGGTAGCGGTCATTTTCGAGTACACGACAAATCTCATATGGTTCACTGAATTTTAAATCCAAGCATGTTTGGTTGCGAGGGTTGTTCTTTATCAACACGTAGTCACCTCTTTGAAATCTGTGGATTCGGGCTTTATTTTTGTCAAACCGTACCTTCTCTTTTTCTGCTGCTGTTGACATTTTTTGAGTTACGTGTTGGTAAAGCCGCTCAATGTCAACGCTTTGATCTTCTATATTTACCAGGCCGACGAGTTCAGGTGGAACGCAGTGTTTGCGACGAGTAAGTAGAGTAAGCGGAGCAGTACCTGTTACACGATGCGGTGTGCAATTCAAGGCTAGCTGCAGGCTATCTATAGCAGTATGCCATAATTCTGTCTCGTAATTCTTTATCATAATTAAGGCATTCTTCAGGACACTCATGACCCGTTCGACTTGCCCGTTAGCTCGGCTTACTCCTGGCGCTATTGCATGTATGTTAATGTTAAACCGTTCGCAATAATTTTTGAAATCGCCCAGGAATTCACGTCCGCCGTCGACTATTGCCTGGGTCGGTGTACCAAACAAATGTATTGTACGTTTTAAAGCTGCTAACGTACTCTGTGGACTTTTATTTGTCGCATGGTACAAGAGTATGTACTTACTGAAAGCGTCGATTGTTACGATGACATAGTCATGGATGCTAGTAGTGCCCAGCTTACCGGTTACGTCCATATGAATGGTTTCAAAAGCACTACTAGGTTTGGGTATAGGGTGAAGTTGTACTTGTACAGCACCCGAAGTACCTTTAGATGTCTTGCATATGATGCAGTTATCGACAAACGTTCTTACGACGGTATTCATTCCATCAAACCAATAGGTTTCTTTAATCTTTTGCAGAGTTTTTTCCCATCCAGTGTGTTTTAATGCATTGTGATAACTGTTTATAAGGCTCCATTGAAACGACTTAGGTACAACAACAGCCTCTTGGTGCCCTAGGGTAGCGTCGTCCCAAACCTTCATGAGTACATCGTCCCTTAAGATATAACCGGGTGCCCCTTGCTCTTGAGAGATACTGTCAATTTTGGAGTGAAGCACGGGGTCACGGTGTTGTTCCACTTTCAGCCAATCCAAATCTTTAGTCATAATATTAACCTCCAACGTACCTGGATTTCGACTGAAGAAATCTGCGTGTTGGAGTGTTTGTCCTTTTCTGTACTCTATTTCAAAATTGTAGTTCTGCAAGTACGCCCACCAACGGTATACCCGGGGAAGCAGCTCTTTCTTATGCTTGGACGCTTTGAGTGCGTTACAATCTGTCACGACTTTAAACGTGCGACCATACAAGTACTGACGGAAATGTTTTATAGCTCTCACCACTGCGAGCGATTCGAGTTCGTACGAATGGTAACGGCTCTCGGCGTCTGTAGTGCGCTTGCTCATGTAAGCCACAGCGTGCCTGCGCCCGTCGATCACTTGGATGAGGACGGCTCCATATCCGAGGTTACTGGCATCAGTGTGAAGTTCCGTGGGGTAATCTTCCTGAAATATTGACAACACAGGATCGGATGTTAGATACTGAATTATACTATTACGCGCCTCTTCATGACGCTCATTCCATTCCCAACGAGCACCTTGCTTGGTTAATTCATATAAGGGCAGCATTATGCGAGAAAAATTGGGAATGAAGCGGCGAAAATAACTAGCTAAACCAATAAACTGTTTAACTTGTTTTACATTCTTAGGCACGGGAGATTTTACAAGAGCTTCGACTTTACGAGGACTGGGTTTAACCTGTCAATCTGCTATTATGTTCCCGAGGTATTCAATACTACGCTTGAAAAACGCAGACTTCTCTATATTAATAGAAAAACCTGCCTTTTCCAGTGCCATCAGAATCCTCTCTAAATGAGATATTCCCTCGTTAAAGGTGGCACATTTGCTCAATACATCATCAACATAAACTTGAGCAACGCCTGCAGTGCCCAGGAGCTGCTGAAGAGCTCGATTGATGCAACGTTGGTAGACGGAGCACGCGTTGCTCAAGCCGAATGGCATAGTCAAATACTCATATAAGCCATCAGGCGTGACAAATGCCGTTTTCTCTACAGACTCTTCAGAAATGGGGATCTGATGAAACCCCGCAGCCATATCTAATGTGGTATAGTAATGTCCGTTTGTCAATTGATCTATCTGATCGGATATTAACGGGAGCGGATAGTGATCTCTTAGAGTGTTGGCATTTAATTCGCGGTAGTCAACACATAACCTGTCGTCTCCATTTTTCTTTTTAACGAGAATAATGGGGCTTGAATATGGGGAGGTACTTTCCCTGATAATGTTATGTTCAAGTAATTCTTTGATGATGCTTTGTACTTTTTCGCGTTCTACGGGGCTTAAGCGATAGGGTCTCCGTTCTACGAATTTAGTGGGATCTTTTAGACGTATTACTAACTGCCCTGTATTGACGCGGGTAGTAGGGAATCCACTAATAAACAAATGCGAATATTTATTCAACAAAACGCGTAGCAAATCGATTTCATTATCGTCAGTAAGGTCGCATTCAAGTTTATCAAAAATTGAGTTATTTGACTTTACATGCATGACTGAGCATTGTCGAACTAATTTGGTACCCGTTGCAGTAACTAAAACGTTGAGGGTAGAATTACTAATTAAGTCCATACCTATCAAAATCTTTGAAGTCATGTCACTGTCTGGTACAACAAAGAACTTAATTTCAACGTTTACGTCATCAATAACACAAACAGTAACTAACGTGAACAGAGATATCACTGGAATCTTTCCTAATCCGCGCAAATAATTAACACATTGAATTCTTTTGCCCGGTAATTTAGCTGCTACATTCTCGCTAATAACCGAGCATTCGGCACCGCTATCGAAAACCGCTTGAAACGTGAAATTACCAATGATAACCTCCATATGGTTTAATTTCGATCTACCTACACAATTTACATTTGAGACGACGGCTTTTTCACGTCGATAACAAGTTTCAAAATTATGACCGATTTTGCCGCAAAATGTGCAAACTGGCTTTATTGTAGGTATTAAACTGTTATTTGGTTTGTCCTTGTTATCAGTCCTGGGCAACTGTAGGTTCTCGCTAGTCTTAAACCTACAGTCACGTGACATGTGGTTACTCCTTTTACATATGTTGCAAAAAGGCGTGACTTGCGCCTCATTATGACGTGGACGTTTATTTGGAGGTTGTGACGTGTTATTGTTATTATGGGGGCGCTTAACGCGTAACGCGGAGGCAACAGATATCAACTCTGGCACTGATGTAGCCCTGGCACTCAATAACTCTATTCTAAGACGTTCGTCATTTATACAACCGATGACAGCCTCAACCGCGTGTTCGTCACCTAATTTGTCTTTAGTTACTCGTTTCCAGAGAACCCACGCTTTAGATAAAAATTCCGATATATCTTTACTAGAATCATAATTATGTTCACGAAATTTAACTATATCTCGCGAATACCTTGATTCAGGTTCGAAAGTTGTGATGAGGTTATCTCGAAGTTCCATCCAGGTCGAGGTCGTAACGAGCCAATTATCCACCCACAATCTCGCCCGTCCTTTGAGAAGACTACCTACCTTCATTCGTACTTCGTAATCATTAAGGTTGTACAATTCAACTGCTTGCGTAACATGTTGACACCATTCTCGAACGCCTATGTTTGCATCGGGATCAAATGAGGGTAGGAATATGTCGTTGATTTTAAGCTTTTCAGGTCGCGCTGGCGCTGACAATCGTTCAGACATTTCCTTCATTGTCTGCATCATTTGCATAACCAAATGAGCAGGCATATCCACATTTGCAGAGGCCGGTTGAAAAAGTAGGGTACTTACGTTTTCTGTAGTACCCGCAATATCAGTAGGTAAATTCCTATCTGCTGCTAATGTAGGCTGGGTACTTACGGTTTCTGATGTACCAGGAATCGCAGGAGTGGGATCAGATCCCACTTCTGATGACGGCGCCGAGGTCCCCCAAGCTATTTTTAAAAAGCATGACGTCAGCATGGCTGACGTCATGTTCTCCATTATCTCCCATATTTTAAATAATTACGATTGAATCTACTCAAAACTTCTGGATATAATTAAAACAGTTCAGCACCGTATTTACATTTTATTAAGCGACAGAATTAAAGTAAAACGAATCACACTTTTAAGACTTCAAAAATTATAATAAAATAGTAAGTCAAAATCATGCAAAGTTGGTAACCGAAAAATACTTGTAACAAAATTATAGTAACACTTAGCTTATTTATTTTCGCAGCGTGTCCACACCGATCCACCGAACTCTCCAGAATAATGGCGGTGCATCGATGTAGTTCGCTTGAGAGCTGCCCTACGTGGCGCCCTCTGACGTCTCAGATGGCATTACCCACCATTTGGCAACTCTCAATTAGTTATTAAACTAGATAAAATTAAAGTTACTACTGCTAAAATCATCTTTTAATATTAAAGAATTATTGAAGTGTTATAGTTACGGTAATCTTAAACAATTACAATTCACAAGTTGCAAAGACATTCACTACAGTCAGTACAAGTTCAATCAACGAATAAATGGTTTTACAAGATAAAATTAAAGTAACAACGGCTAAAATCATCTAATAATATTTAGGAATTATTGAACTGTAATAGTTACAGTAATCTGTAACTATTACAATTCATAACTTACAACGATATTTACTTCAGTCAATACAAGTTCATTTATCCATCAATACATGGTTTAACTAGATAAAATTAAAGTTAACATGGCCAAAGTAGTTTTACAATATTTATGAATTATTGAAGTGTTTTAATTAGAATAATCTTAAACGATTACAATTCACGAGTTACAGTGATACTCATTTCAATCAATACAAGTTCTTTTTAGATTCAATAAACAGTCCGACATTGTTTTAAGTTAATTTTAACTTAAAACAACGTTGCAATTATCTAATTAAGTTTTAAATACTTTTAATGTTATTATTTTAAATGTGGCCAACATGTTTGCGCCGATATATATATTAATATTTCTTACATATTTGTTGTCTTTAACGAAAAATTTAATGGTAGGTAGGTACTTCCACTATTTGAGTTGCATAATGCATTCTTCCACTACGACATTAGTTGGGTATTTTGTTTTGATAAAACAATTTAGAACAGATAAACTATTAAGCATAAGTACTTAGTAGCAACGAAAGTTTACTTACCTTTGCATTTTTATTCCTCGCATTTCGGCGGCAACGAAATCACTATTTGTTGATAAATAATGCGCAACCATTAATCCATCTATTTTAGGTAGATTATCCGATTGCCCTTTTTCGAATCCTTCGTCTATTTTATTAATCGAATAATATTTACTAGACTATTAACTTAAATACGCAGCTTAATAACTATAACATAAATTAATAATAAAACACACCAAAATACTGCGCAAGCCTACTATAACCGCTGGCGCGGGCGACTTGATACTAAGCGGGCCGCGGCGCGTGGTGACATGACGTCACAAGCGGTCATGTGACTGGTAGCGGGACTCGATATTTTTCGAAACTTTGAATGCCTATAAAATCAAAACTACTAGGTATTTTTGACTGCAACAAAAACTAGTGTATTTATATACACACAGGCTTTACTGAGACAAAATTTCAAGCGATTTGGCATACCTAATAACATTCTCCATTAAGTCACCCTAAGGGTGGTAGTCTACTAAAGTTTTTTAAAAGCGTTCACCGCTTTTAAAAAGCAAGAGCAACTAGCAAAATATGTTGTCAAATAATAAATGAAATAAAACACAGTTAGTGTATGATCGATAGGTATGTATTTAATTGATGAAAATAGTGAAAGTACACATATTTTATTAATATTACGATTTTTTAACTATCGAAATGGGGCACTTTTTATGAAGCGAACCAAACCAATTTTCATTCGTTTCTGAATAAAATTAAGTTAGATATACTACGGCCGTTCAGAGAATGCGTTCCTGACACGTCGCGATTAAACTGACGACGTAACTTTGTAATGGCGTTGCAGTTACGATAAAAATATTATTGCTGGTTGTTTACCGTTTTAACAATTGATGAGCATTAAAACAACATTATTATATCAATAATCAATTAATGTTATAATTTTGTGACAGTTGTCGTGACTAACTGATAGGTGTCAGGAACGCATTCTCTGAACGGCCGAACTTAAGAAAACTCCTTTGCAACACTGCATCGTTTATTTTAGTACCATGTTATTGTTAACGGTAACAAATCGATACCTTGTACTATTTGTATTATTTATTTCGTAATCAATCCCTAATCCCTAAGAAATTTTCCATTGCTAATGAAAAACTTCAATAATTGTGTTTATAATAAAGTTATAATTAGAAGGAAGATTGCAAGATTGAATTTGTCTCACATAACGAAAATCTTATTGTCACCCTGTTAGAAAGGGACACACGGCCTCTGTACTAACTATCTCGCTCGGCTCGCTTTTCAGATGCGAGTACTCGGTCCTGTTTGTCACTATGTCCATGGAAATAGGAAGACTAGTCGTAATTCCTAGTTCCATGGTAGTGGTTTTAAAAAAAGATGGGGAGTATTATGTTCTGTGGGTTATATTCTCTTGGGTCGCTGTTTTAGCTTTACTCTATGGTTGCTGTCACGTGTCAAATCCAAACATCTTTTTTAATTCCGTGGTTTATTTTTGTAATCTAGTGTTTGAAAATAAAATAAAAAGTTTTGTGGATAACGTTGCAAGGACACCCTAAGCAGAGCCTAGATTTTATTTTATTTTACTACGTACCATGAAAACACTCATACTGTTTTTGTTTATATGTGTCGTGTCGAATGCAAATAATAGTTTTTACGATGTGTTGTGTGACGAAAGTGTCGAAAGGGGCTTAATTTTTGAGCCTGTTTTCAATATTCGAGGGAGATTCGCACTGAAGTGGTGCACCGTAGCAAACAAAAATGTGACCAAGTGGAGCCTCCACTTGCATTACTACACTGGGCTGAAGCCGGAACAATGCAATAAAGACTTTTCCAACTATAGCAAGCGTCATTTACATTCAGCTTTCGACCAACCTGTTCAGGTCAACTCTAATTGCACAAATGTATGTATATCTCCGCATATTATTGGAAATTTATAGGTTAATTTAGCCTTATAATGCCTTGTGAGCAATGATAGCTTAATAGTGCTTAGAACACGATCCTCTTATTCGCGGGTTCGATCCCTGGCACGCACCTCTGTTCAGTGCAGAAACAGCCAGTATTCTTGACACCATGGTAGGCTTGATTCGGTATTAATAAATTATATTAATTACACTTGATTTTTACTGAATTTTATGTCTATTTATTTTGTTAAATTTTGATGAGAAAATGATGTCAAGTTTACTCACTTAACCAAATGCAGTTTTTAAGTTGGTAAGTATTTTGTATCAATAGGAAAATACTAGAGATAGGATTTTTAAAGTAATTTGCTATGGGGGTCTGAGGTATCAGATCATTTTTGGAAAGGGTCTCTTGCCCAAAATAGTTTGGGAATCCCTGCTCAACTATCACTGCTCAAAATAAATACTGTTATTTAAGTGTATAAAATTTGTCATTGAAGTGCAAGTCGGTTTAATTATCTGGGTCCTAAACTATACAATGCAATAAGTAGGAAGATAATTCTACAAGATTTTACAAGTTATAAATTGAGAACACAATTAAAAAAATATTTTAATGCTCTAAGGTACAATGAAACTGAGGATCTTCTGATAAAAATAATATGATCTAAATACACAAGCAAACACAAAACTCAACTCATACACGTCCAAACCAAACACACACACACATACACACTGCATACGCACACGAGCACTAAAGCTATTTTATATTATTAATAACACTGAACATCCGACCTCGCAGTATTACTTACCTACTGAGTACTTGGGAATGGGGAAGGTCAACCCACTGTGATACAGTTTTGAGTAGTTCAGGGGTTGACCTGCCTTTTTCTTATACCATAATATATACAATAAATAATATGTAACTACTGTGATTGTAAGGCATCAAATAAATAAAGTTATAAAGTAAGCACATTTAAATGCTAAAGTAAAAAGCTAAAATATATTTTTTTAAATTTCTTGTAGTGCAAATAAGAATTTTCTAGTCTATTCTATTCTAAATTTAAATAATTGTTGGCTTGCAGGTTTGTTTCACAACCACTCTGGATGCAATATTCAGCTTCACATGCTACTTCATTGACACTCAGCAACTCAGTGAGATGGACAGTCCTGTTGTTGCAGTGTTGAACTCCCACAGTCAATACCATTATGTCGGGGAGACTAACTTAACAACAGAAGATTTCTCAAAAATTGAGGCTCGTGTCAACGCTCGTAGTGAGGGGTGAGTACAGAACACACACACACACACACATACACAGTAGTGTCTATTCAGATGAAGGTGTACATCAACTACAAAATGGTTTATTTCATTTCATTTATTTATTATTTGCATTCATGCACCTACACCACTTAGTTTAGCTTCATAGGAGATTAATCCTATAATTATATTCTCTGACTACAAGCAATTTGCTCTTATTGATTTAAGAGTTCTGACCTCCATCACCGAAGATACTCATCAGATCTTCACCAAAAACTGGCACCAACCTGACTATGTCCTTTCAAATAAAAAAAAATTATTCAAATCTGTTAAGATTTAATGGAGTTATGGAGTAACATCGCCAAAAAAATGTTCAGTTATAGATACTCACACAAAGTAGAGACTGCATTGCCTAATTTTGTACAATCATAATCTCCAAACTAAATTGAAGGTCACGCTCATGCCAATCTCATGCTGTCCACCTGCAGAGAAGAAATTGCCTTAATACATATCTTAATGATCTTATTACGATTCTCTCTTCTTTTCATCCTTCTCTGTAATAATAATTTCTTTTGAAACAGAACAGGCGTTTTGCAACACCATACTTAATTCTGTATCAAATGTCATTCGTTTTCTTACCATCAAATAAAGATTAAATCAACTAATTTCTAAAATTAGTCTTTTATTTGCCCCATTGTGTGACTAACCACACATTTTTGCATTTTGCTTATTTTAATTATTATTTTGAACAATTTCAGGGAAGATGTGGCAATTGACTGGTACCCAGGCTTTCCTGCTTCTCAATATGAGGTGTACATAGTCCGTAATGACTCTAATATCAAGGTTAGCATTTCTCTTTTCTATACTAATGTATTAAGGAAGAATTTGTTTGTTTGTTTGAACAACGAACAAAGAACATGACTAATACTCTCCTCTCTCCTCCAAAATAAGCGGAATGCTTGTTTTAGGAGTGGGTACAATAATAATGCAACAGGTGGGTCTCAGTTTTCAGTCCACACCAATAACCACTGTGTCTGTGCATATATCACTGCAGGTGTACATGAACTGCAGCACGGTGACGCCGCTGCTGGTGCGGTGCGGCGCGCGCGTCGCCGACGGCTTCTACAGCGCGGAGTTCCAGCACACGGCGCCCTGGACCTCGCACGCGGACAGCGTCACCAATTTCCACCACAGCTTCTGTGAGTGTCGATGTAACACTGCAGGTGTACATGAACTGCAGCGCGGTGACGCGGCTGCTGGTGCGGTGCCAATATACCGCGGTGCGGTAAACAATAGTAATTCTATAATAGACCAGACATAACATAGGTATAACTTGAATCGCACGGGCTGCCGACAAAGCCGGATGCCGTTCTTTGGAAGCGATTAATTTTGTGTTCATTTTGTCCTTCAATCAAGCAGCAACGGATCGACGTGTTTTTAAGTTCCGAAAAAAAACGGAATCCTTATAGCCTTGCGCCGTTGTCTGTCTGTCCATGTGTCAAGGCCCTCGTCGCTTGTGTACAGTTAAGAACCTGGAGAGTGGTGTACGCTACTTTTATCTTGGCAGAACTATAGGCTTACTGAGGGATTTTTAAAACCTAACTCCAACCAGGGGGCACATGGCTCCATCGACTGCTGGGCATTTGGGGTTCTGCGTTGGGGTACTGGAGTCCGGCGGCGCATTGGGCAGTCAGTTCAGGCGGGTCATGTCCTGTGGCGATCAAGAGACCTCCAGCAATAGACGTTTATCGGTTGAGATGATGATGATGAACTCCTGAAAGTCGCGAGCGAAAGCTTGTTTGGATTAATAATAATAGGCGTGTTTTGACCAGATCACAATACCGCAAAACCAAACATAACTGCGACTAAGTCGGCGATGGACTCGCAGCTGTGGTGGGCGCTGGGCGGCGCGGGCGGCGCGCTGCTGCTGGGCGTGCTGGCGCTGCTGCTGCTGCTGCTGCAGCGCGCCGCCCGCGCCGGGAAGCTCAAGCAGAACGTGCTGCGGAGCTGGGTCGACGACATCACTCGGTGAGTGTGACTGCGGTGATGCGCTCATGCCGACCATCATAGCGTATCTCATTTCAGGAACGCCGTTGAGGCGGAAATCTAGTGACAATTCGACTCCGCACCGGAAAGCGCAGTGTTGCCAGACTCCCACTAGGTGGACCGACGACGTCGTAAGAGAGAATGTGTAAGATGTGGTTGGATTAAGATTGAGCGCGCTCGGTTAAAAATTGCCTATTCAGTTATTCACTTTTGATTTGTGTGTTCGCCTGTCAATTTAATTTACTTTTAAAAAAAGCTAACTTAGACATTTTTCAAAATAATGCTTCACTATTTAAGAAAAAAATTAAAAAACACTTTGCGAGTTATCATTAACCTTCATTATTATCCTAACCTTTTCTGTTTTTGTGTTTTTTTTTAAAATTATTAGTTTGTTCATATTCTGTTGGTTGAAACATGTATAACAAGTCTTTTTAGAAGTATAGATACATACCTATTATTTTTTATTTTTATATAAACTTAGGTTGTAAGCAGGAGTTACATATTCCTACGTGATGGTATGTCATCCGCATGCATCAGCGTACGGCTGCAGAGCTATGCAGCTATCATCACGTTGGCATACGCGATCCAGCGTCTCCGAGCAGATTGTAGTAGTAGGGATTTAGATATTTAAGCTAGCGTTTAGGAATTAGATTAAGCATTAGACCTGTGATCTAATATCGACACAGAGTTAAGCTAGGTTAAGTTCTTTTATTATAGTAAATTAATTATAGTTGAAAGTAAAAGCCTTCGTTTCCTTCCATCGACCCATCCTTGCTGTCGCAAACTTAAGTGGCGCAGGGTAGGATACTTTAAGGACCTGCGGCAGGAACAGAAGGGGATCCCGAACATTGGATCAAGACTGGAAGGAGCGGAGTAACCAGGAATGGAGTTCATGTAAGTGCATCAGAATAGTTCTTGTGTTGCTTCCTGAATTCCACTTTTTCCTACTCCTAATTTAGTCCTATATACCATTCCAATATTCTAGAGCCGTTTAGGTTTTGTTGGATTATGGTAGTGATAGTAGTAATAGGTTAGGGTCATTAGTGAACGATTAGGTTAAGTTATTTAGTAGGGGTAGAAATTTGTCACCCTAGGGCTTCTAAGAATCAGGAGCTCGAATTATGACAAGTAGATAGTAATAGGGATAATATGTTGGATCAATCAAATAGTTCCAAGATGGCTCAAGATCCTGATGAAGTATTTGACGCTATACGGATTATCCCAGAATTTGATGGGAATCCGAATGTATTAACAAGATTTATTAAGTTATGTGACCTTTTAGCGGCACGATATTTAAGTACGGCGCCAGGTAGTGAATTTACTAATGTATGCCTATTGAATGGGATACTTAACAAAATTACGGGTACCGCGGCGTGTACTATAAATTCCAATGGGATACCTGACAGTTGGTTAGGTATTCGAACAGCGTTAATTAATAATTTTTTGGACCAACGGGACGAGACAGCCTTGAGTCATGATCTCTTTTTAGCGAGACAGGGTAGTCGAACACCGCAGCAATTCTATGACTATTGTCAGAACTTGTTCAGCGCTATCGTAACTTACGTGACATTACACGAGTCCATACCTACGACAATAGAGGCAAAACGTGTCCTATACAAAAAAATTGCTATGCAAGCTTTTGTACGAGGGTTAGCGGAACCATTAGGATCTCGTATACGGTGTATGAGGCCTGAGACCATGGAAAAGGCACTGGAATACGTACATGAGGAATTAAACATAAATTATTTGAGATATTTTGAATCCTCAAGGAACCATCAAATCCTTGAGAATAGTTATTCAAATAAAGCACCAGCATTACCGGTTTCATCCTCACGATTAGAGAACTCACAGGTTCCTGTGCCTAACTGGACGGTTCCGATCCAGCCTTTCAGATTTTATGAACCAGTACGGAACCAACAACACGGAAACCCGCCTCCTAGTAACTATTTTAATACCCGCGAAATAAATATCAATGTATGCGCGGCCAATGACACGGATTATAATGCTTATGATAGCTATTTTCACGACCGCGACCTAGACTCAGATTTCAGTTCCGACTACAATAACCGTAGTAATGACTATTCCGACGACTCTACCTATGATTCAATCCATTATTTTGATGTAACTTATGGCAGTCATTTATCCGAGATGTCTTCGCCACTAGTGCCAAATGGTAACCCTGATGAGGATTTTTTGAATTGTTCCGACGCCCTTAATACCCAGGTAGAATTAAACACTCAGACAAAGAGCCAGTTACCATACATACAAATTAAAAATCCACCCTTAAAACTACTCATAGATACGGGAGCCAATCAGTCCTTTATAAGTCCAGAAGCAGTTCAAAAATACTTCTCTCATTTTCCAGTAACATTTGATCCGTTTAAAGTCACGAATATACATGCGACAAGCAGTAATAATTATACCATTACGTTGCCTTGTTTTGCTGAGTTTAACGATTCCGATTACATAACGTTATTCGTATACCATTTCCATGATTATTTTGACGGAATAATTGGGTTAGATTTGCTAGATCAATGGGAAGCTTGCATTGATTTGAAAGACGGACAATTAATTACTCGTGCTGCATCAATCCCAATTAGAATGCACAGCAAGGCACGTAACACTAACTCAAATGACGATAAAAGTCCGGCAGGTACTTCTAAACTCATCCAGATTCCTACCACCATACCCTCTGGGGACGTTCATGTTAGGGAGCAAATCATATGTAACCATATGGAACATGAGTGTATAACCACTGAGATCAATAATCTTGGTTACATAGACGTTGAGAATTCCACTTCAAATGATTATATTGAAGGGGAGGCCTTAACCTTCACCAATAAAATTAAACACCACATCAAAACCACCAAAGAGGTGCCAGGTCATACTAAAACTTACCGTTATCCATTCGTGCATCGTAAGGAAGTTAGGGATCAGATAGGGAAAATGTTGGAGCAAGGTATTGTACGGCCGTCAGACTCTGCGTGGAGTTCACCTATATTGGTTGTACCAAAGAAGTTAGATGCTTCAGGCAGACAAAAGTGGCGTATTCTAGTTGATTTCCGGAAGTTCGGAGAATCAAGCGTGGGAAGGTCTTGTAAACGGCTTAGGTTCCATTACAAAAAACATCGGTGGAAATTTAGATCAGATGGACGCTTTGAATCCTCCAGAATAACCAAGATAAAGTCGTAGCCAAGTTAAGTAACCATACTAGTGTAAGCATAGCTATGTTCTGGAAAAGTTATAAGGAAAGTAGATAGCTTTTGTGTTAAATGTTAAATTTAAACTACCTTACTATTTTAAATAAGCGAATAATACTAAAAAAAAAAAAATAACAGGCTCTTCCATTCCATACCCCATTCCCATTCATTGCAGCAACCAAGAATGTGTTGGTGTACATTGAGGCTGAATGCCCGAAGATTAATACCTGGTACTTCTGCAAGAAAGAAGTCACACAGTACCCGATTGCTTCCTTGGATTGATAAGCGACCAAACCACCCAAGAAACATGCAAATTCACCAGCATTATCCTTTTGAGAGAAGGATTGGAAAAGTTGGACGACAAACACAATGTGGTTTCGTTTGCTCACCAGACCAAGATACAGTTAACCTGTAACTGAAAGGATTGTACTTCACTTCAGGGAAGCTATCTAATCACCATACCAACCGGGTGCCAGCCACATCCTCTGAGTATAAAGGTGGGAACTTCCGAAGAAGTCCTGGCGACAATTTCGTACAAGTACTGCATTAGTCGCCGCTCTGGGGATGGAGGAGTTACATATTCCTACGTGATGGTATGTCATCCGCATGCATCAGCGTACGGCTGCAGAGCTATGCAGCTATCATCACGTTGGCATACGCGATCCAGCGTCTCCGAGCAGATTGTAGTAGTAGGGATTTAGATATTTAAGCTAGCGTTTAGGAATTAGATTAAGCATTAGACCTGTGATCTAATATCGACACAGAGTTAAGCTAGGTTAAGTTCTTTTATTATAGTAAATTAATTATAGTTGAAAGTAAAAGCCTTCGTTTCCTTCCATCGACCCATCCTTGCTGTCGCAAACTTAAGTCAGGGAATGTCCTAGTCTAGTGTTGATATAATGTACTTATTAATGCATGTTGTGTTAGCCTTTAAGTGTGTATACAATGATAATTCATAAATTTAAATAACTACATTATGTAACTATATCATAATAATCATTGTAAACCGTTGGCTTCCTAATTAAATAAATAAATAAATTTGTTGCGAGGGTCGTCTTCGTTGGCCGTGGCCAGCGGAGGGTGCGGGCTTCGAGGCGTGGCCTCATTACCCGGGCGGGTCGCGGGGAAGAACACTTCCCCGGTGGTGAGTTTTCAGCCGTCTTGGCAATCCACGACGGCTGAGGCTCCTATTCAACTTGAGTAGGGGCCTTGTGGCTCAATGTCAGTCCAGTGGCTCCGCTCGCTGGCGGGCAGGGTAGCCGCCGCGAGCGGAGCGGTGTCGGGTCCAGAGGGTGGGCCCGCGCTACGGGCGATAAGGTCGCTGCCGTGCGCGGGACCGGTGTCGGTCCGGGGGCCCCGCGTCGCAGGCGGGCAAGTCGCCGCCGCGAGCGGAGCGGTGTCGTGTTCGGTGTGGGGCCCCGCGCTACTGACGAAAGGGTCGTCATCGAGCGCGGGGCCAGTGTATCGCCAGGGGCCCCGCGTCGCTGGCGGGCAGATAGCCGCCGCGAGCGGGGCGGTGTCAAATCCGGTGGAGTGCTCCGCGCTACGGGCGATGGTGTCGCCACCGTGCGCGGAGCTGAGGTCATGTCCAGTGGGTCTCGCGTCGTCGTCGCTGTGGCCGCCTGCGTGCCTCCGCGGTGGTGGCGATCGCAGGAGCTCACGAGGTAGAGGACGCCCGGTCGGTGGTCGGCTGGCTAGCGGTGCGATGCCGTGGAGGTGTTCGTACGGTCCGTTGTCGGCGCTGGCGAACATGCGCCGCGCCAGTGTACGGACGTACTCCTCCACGGTGGGCGTCTTGAGGTCGCGATGGATCACATCGTTCCTCACGTACCTCGGAGCTCCAACGATCAGGCGGAGGCACTTGTTCTGTTGGACCTGTAGGCGGCGTGCCTGGTACGCTGAGCAGTACGCATACCAGGCTGGGGCCGCGTACGTCAGTCTGGAGCGGACATAGGCTCCATAGATGAGGAGCTTGGTCTTCGGTGATAGACTCGAGGTGAAGACTTGGTACAGCATCGACAGTGCCGCCTTAGCCTGACTCACCACGTGGTTGACCATGGGAATCAGGTTTAGGCTGAGGTCGATGCGGCACCCCAAGTAGCACACCGAAGTTTGCCACTCTATGTCCTGCCCTCGGAAGCGGAGCTGACGTAATGGCTTCCGGATGCCGAACAGGATCGCGGCCGTCTTCCCCACGTTGACGGCCATCCTCCACTTGTCCAGCCACTCCGGAAGCAGGTCCAACATGCGCTGCATCTTGTTGCAGGCGGCGGCTTGGTGGAACGACGACGCGAGATACGCGCTGTCGTCGGCGTAGAGCGACAACAGCACGTCTTCCTCCCCCTCGCGCAGGTGTCCGGCGAGGGTAGGGATGTCGTTGGTGTACAACGCGTACAGGCACGGGGAGAGGCAGCTGCCTTGGGGCACTCCCGCACGGATGGGGCGCGGCTGGGAGTCCGCGCCCTCCACGGAGACGTGGAAGGACCGCCCGTCCAGGAAAGAGGCCACCAGCCGCACAATCGCGGGTGGCAGGTCGGTGGTGAGGAGCTTTGCCAGCAGACCGGTGTGCCACACACGGTCGAAGGCCTTCTCGATGTCGAGAAAGACCCCGACGGTGCAGTAGCCCTTGTTCGTCTTGCTGGCGATGTGGTGAAGTCCTCTCGCCAGCTGGAGCGTCGTTGAGTGGTTACTGCGAAAGCCGAACTGCTCATCCCGTAAACGGACGTACGGGGTGAGCCTTCGCAGCAACAGACGCTCGAACAGCTTGGCGATGTGCGGCAGTAGGGTGATCGGGCGGTAGCTCCCTGGTAGACGGCGGTCCTTGCCCGGTTTGGGGATGGTGATCACCTTCCCCCTTTTCCAGGTTTCCGGGAAGTGTGCAGTGCGGAGAATGCCATTGAAGAGCCTCGCTAGCGCTACGAGGGCTCTTCTTGGCAGCTGCTGAAGTGCGGCGATCGGAATTCCGTCGTAGCCTGCCGCCTTCCGTTTGGGGAGACGGATGACGGCTTTCCTCAGCTCAGACGGGGAGATGAACTCGTCCCCCCGGAGCGGAGGAGTCTGGGCCGACAGGAATTCCCGCACTTGATGGTCGAGTTCTGTGTGGTGCCTGTGCGCGTTGTCGTTGACCGGTGGGTTGGGGGTGAATTGCTTCTCCATATACTCCGCCATGATCTCAGCTCGGTCATGCGCGGAGTATCTTCGCCTACCCTGGTTGTCTAGTAGCGGGTAGACGGGTGAGTCAGATCCGGTGAGTGTCTTGCACAGGTGGTACAGCGATGTTTCTGACTCGGCTGCCGCGTCGATGGTCTTCTCCCAGTCATCATCTTCGCGGGCGCCGAGTGCTAGCCTCACTTCCTGTGCAAGACGGTTGAGGTCACGCTTGACCGTCGGACAGCGAGTGCGCGCCCATAGTTTGCGCAGGGCGCGCTTCCTTCTCAGCATGTCGCGGAGCGAGCTCGAAAGCAGGTCACGTCGACCAGTGGGGGGCATGGTGGTAGTGGCCTCCTGTTTGGCCGTCTGGATGGCCGCCATGATGGTGTTGGCGGCCCGGTCAACGTCCACTGGGGTCGAGATGGGACCTGCGAGCTCAAGCTCCGACAGCGCGACGGCGAACTTCTCCCAGTTGGTCTTGGCTCTGGGAGGACGCGGTATGGTGAAGTCGCGCTGGAGGTTAAGCGTGACTAGTATTGGCAGGTGTTCAGTGTCGAGGTCATAGAGTGGCTCGACACTGATGGGGTGGTCAATCCGGTGATGCAGCACGATGTCCAGGACGTCCGGGTGGTAGTGGGGGTTTGACGGTATATTGGTCGGTGCTCCAGGACCCAATATACCGTACTGGTGGTGCTCGCTGTCCTCGAGTAAAGCCCTTCCGGCCGGGGTGATTACGCGCGAGCCCCAGGCTTGGTGCTTCGCGTTAAAATCACCCACGACTAGTGTGGGGGCATGCGACTCGAGGAGTGTGTGGACGTCAGTGCTGCAGAAGGTCGTGGTAGGTGGTCGGTAGGCGGCATACAGGAGGAGCTCCTCCTCACCGGTGTGAACACGCACTCCCTGCGTACGCAGGGATGTGTATGGTGCGTGCTCAAGTTCTTCGTGTACGATGTCCCTCCGCACCAGGGCCGCCGTTCCTCTGAAGGCTAGACCCCGGGGAGAGACTTCGTCGCGCCGGTACACGAAGAAATTCGGGATACGGAGCTCGACGTGTTCCGCGAGCTTGGTCTCGCCCAGGAGGATGACATGGATATCCTGCTACTGGGCGAGCGTTGTGAGCTCGCGGATGTGGCCTCTGATGCCGCCCGGGTTCCAGTACAGGACCCTCAGCAGGATGGGAGTCGCGCTAAGACCGCCATCCCTGCTGCGATCGCCTGTACTGCGCCCTGTCCCTGCAGGTAGGTTGTCAGCCCGGTCGTGATTGCCTCTAACACAACCCGGACTATGGCCATGATGTCCGGGCTGTGTCTCGCTTCCCCCTGTTGAGGTGCGGGGGGAGGCGGTTGGGAGGCGGTGTGTTGCTCGGCAGGTGGGGCTGCGCGCCGGGCAGTGCGCGGCGCGGCGCGCGGTGCAGCGCGTGATGGTGCAGATTGTTGCTGCTCGCGCGCTTGCTGCTGCACGCGAGCTTGCGCCTGCGCCCTCTCAGGAGCAATCCGCTGCGAGCGGCGAGTTTGCTCCCGAGAAGCGGCAGGCGTCGGCGAGTGTGGTCGGGCTGTGGCGGCGGGGGCGGTCGGGGCCGATTGGGTCGGCGCCGATTGGGTCGGCGCCGACTGAGTCGGCGCAGGTTGAGTCGGCGCAGGTGCCTGGGATTGCACCTGCGCGGCCTGTTGTGTGGGCGCCTGCCTCGCTTGCCTCGGCTGAGGCGTGGAGGCGGCGGCTGGCTCGTTGCGAGCGGGGCGGCGGCCGCGGTTGCGCGGTCTGCGCCTACCGCGCAGCGCCTGTCCCCGCTCGGTGGGCGGGTTGGCCGCCGCTGGGAGCGTGGTAGTAGGGCCCCCAGCGGCGTTCGGTGGAGCGGTTCTCGTGGTCGATGAGGGGCGAGGGGCGCGCGGCGCGGCGGTCGCCTGCGCGCCTTCTGCGGGGGCCGACGCAGCGGTCGCTGCGGGCCTGCGTTGCGGTTGCGGGCGGGGACGGCCGGGTGCTTGAGGCGGGGGCGGGGGCAAGGCGATGCCCCTCTTCCGCGCCTCTCGCTTGTACAGCGAACACCGGCGGTCGTTCGCGGCATGGCTTTGCCCGCAGTTCGCGCAGGTGGGCGTAACATCGCGCGGGTGCGGGCAGTCTGCGACCGGGTGGGCTCCTGCGCACCGGATGCAGCGGAAGGGCCGGTGGCAGTTAATGGAAGAGTGCCCGTACGCCTGGCACCGGTGGCATTGGGGCGGCTTGGTCCCTCCGCGCCAGGCCTCCACGGTCACCGCGGGCATGCAGAGGAGCTCCGTCACAGCGTACAGCTGACGGAGCTCTTCGCCGGTCATGTGCGCCAGCTGCACGAAATAGGTGCAGCCGTGCTTGCCGGCTTTCGGTGGGATAGGCCGCGCGTTTTCCGCCGGGAAGCCGATGTCGCGCAGGGCGGCGACCACCTCCTCAGGCGGTGTGTCGAGCGGCAGTCCTCGCACCGCTATTTTGGTCGGGCGTTCGGTCGCCGGGCTGTAGCAGTACCATGAGATGGTACTGTCTTGGCGCGCCGCCTGGGTCAGGTAGCGCTGTACAGCCCGGAATTCGTCGGCAGATTGAGGGAGGAATCGGACTCCTCTGCCCAGTGGTCTGGCGTTTGGCGCGAATCCCAGCTCGCGCCGGATGGCCTGGAAGTGCCTCGTCCAGTTGGGGAGGCACTCGACCACTAGCGGCGGGTATTCGGACCGCGGCGGCTGGGCGGCCGCAGGCGCAGCAGGCGGGGCCGCACGGCCCGCTTGCTGGGTCGAGCGTTGTTCGGCGGGCGGTGGGCTGCGGCGTGGCGCGGACGGCGCCGCGGCTGTCGCAGCGTAGGATGTGCTCGGCAGAGGTGAGTGCGGCCGAGTCAAGTCCATAGGGACGGGCGAAGCTAGGCCCGCATAGCTGGTCGAGTCCTTCGGCCAGCTTGCGGACCCCGCTTGAGAGGACGATGCAGTGGATTGTGTGGATGGGACGGCAATATGTGCCGTCGCATCCATCGTCGGCGAGCGCGCGACAGGGACGGCGATATGTGCCGTCGCGTCGGTGGTAGGTGGGCGCGCGACAGGGACGGCATGACTTGCCGTCTCACCTGCGGGCGCGGGGGCGGAGGGCGGGGGGCGCACCTCCTGCTGTGGTGTGGGGGTGATCCGCGGGGGCGGGGGGAGCACCTCTCGAGCGCGGGGGCGAGCCGCTGGGCTGGGTGACCGCGGCGACTCGTCTGAGGAGTGGTGCGGCAGCAGGGCGAAGCGGGAAGACAGCTTCGTCCGCTTGTCCTCCTGGCCGTCAGTGTTCCCCGAGGAGGACGAGCTCGGGCGCGCGCGCTTGGCCAACTCACCTACCGGAGCCAATGTTCCGGCTGTGGTGATCGGTTGAGTCGCAGCGTCATCTTCACTGTCCTCGCTGGAGGACGAGGACGGCGGGTCGGACAGGCGCGATGGGGGCGCCGTCATCATTGGCGTTGGGCGTCTTTCCATGGAGAGGGGCGTGACCGATTGGTCAAAGATATTCCGGCGCACGATTGCACGCGGAATACCCTTTCTGCCGCGTCCCGCACGTTGCGGGCGAGGCGGTTCGTCGGACATTACGGCATGGAATCGGCGATAATCACGATGAAACGGTGGATGCAACAACACTGCGTCCCTTGCAGGGAGACCGAACGCAATCGCGTGCTACCCAGCCAGGCGAGACCCCTAAGGGAGACCCAGCTTAGGCGCCCGCGTACACGCTCAGTCGACCCCGCTCGGTATGAGGTTTGACGGTTAGTGTTGGCAATCCGACGGCTTTTTATCATTAAAAAGCGCGGGATTTTAGGCCACGCAGTTTTCGCGGGCGGGGCGCAGGGGCGCCGACGCGGGTCGAACCCGGCCGCTTCCTCAAGCCGCACGAGTGCGGCGAGTACCACTGGCACCGGGGAACGCGACGGGCGGCGGAAGACGCGAGCCGCGAGCACTGCGGGATGTATCGCAATTCAATCGCTCGACGAGGGCTCGACGAGACGGTCTCGGAGCACACTCGGAGCGAACAACACAAAAGCAAACTGCACAGCTTGGCAGCGAATTGCGATGCGAAATAAATAAATAAAAATAAAATAAATTTTCTTGAACTAGATGGCGCCACATGTACTTTAACTCTCGATGTCGTTTTGTGGCCCTCGGTTAGTATAGGTAAAATTGTATTGCACTTAATTAAAAGATTTTTGAATGAAAACAGTGCTGTGTAGTGTTATTTGTGCAATAAGTGTACAATTCACGTTGCAGGCGGCTGGAGCGTGGCGGCGCGGCGCGGGCGGCGGAGCGCGTGGTGCTGCTGTACGCGCGCGACTGCGAGCACATGGAGCGCGCGGCGCAGCACCTCGCCGCGCTGCTGCAGCTAGTGACCGGCTGCGAGGTGAGCGTGTCTCGCTGTGAACACGTTGCAGGCGGCGGAGCGCGCGGTGCTGCTGTACGCCGCGACTGCGAGCACATGGAGCGCGCGGCGCAGCACCTCGCCGCGCTGCTGCAGCTAGTGACCGGCTGCGAGGTGAGCGTGTCTCGCTGTGAACACGTTGCAGGCGGCGGAGCGCGCGGTGCTGCTGTACGCCGCGACTGCGAGCACATGGAGCGCGCGGCGCAGCACCTCGCCGCGCTGCTGCAGCTAGTGACCGGCTGCGAGGTGAGCGTGTCTCGCTGTGAACACGTTGCAGGCGGCGGAGCGCGCGGTGCTGCTGTACGCCGCGACTGCGAGCACATGGAGCGCGCGGCGCAGCACCTCGCCGCGCTGCTGCAGCTAGTGACCGGCTGCGAGGTGAGCGTGTCTCGCTGTGAACACGTTGCAGGCGGCGGAGCGCGCGGTGCTGCTGTACGCCGCGACTGCGAGCACATGGAGCGCGCGGCGCAGCACCTCGCCGCGCTGCTGCAGCTAGTGACCGGCTGCGAGGTGAGCGTGTCTCGCTGTGAACACGTTGCAGGCGGCGGAGCGCGCGGTGCTGCTGTACGCCGCGACTGCGAGCACATGGAGCGCGTGGCGCAGCACCTCGCCGCGCTGCTGCAGCTAGTGACCGGCTGCGAGGTGAGCGTGTCTCGCTGTGAACACGTTGCAGGCGGCGGAGCGCGCGGTGCTGCTGTACGCCGCGACTGCGAGCACATGGAGCGCGCGGCGCAGCACCTCGCCGCGCTGCTGCAGCTAGTGACCGGCTGCGAGGTGAGCGTGTCTCGCTGTGAACACGTTGCAGGCGGCGGAGCGCGCGGTGCTGCTGTACGCCGCGACTGCGAGCACATGGAGCGCGCGGCGCAGCACCTCGCCGCGCTGCTGCAGCTAGTGACCGGCTGCGAGGTGAGCGTGTCTCGCTGTGAACACGTTGCAGGCGGCGGAGCGCGCGGTGCTGCTGTACGCCGCGACTGCGAGCACATGGAGCGCGCGGCGCAGCACCTCGCCGCGCTGCTGCAGCTAGTGACCGGCTGCGAGGTGAGCGTGTCTCGCTGTGAACACGTTGCAGGCGACGGAGCGCGCGGTGCTGCTGTACGCCGCGACTGCGAGCACATGGAGCGCGCGGCGCAGCACCTCGCCGCGCTGCTGCAGCTAGTGACCGGCTGCGAGGTGAGCGTGTCTCGCTGTGAACACGTTGCAGGCGACGGAGCGCGCGGTGCTGCTGTACGCCGCGACTGCGAGCACATGGAGCGCGCGGCGCAGCACCTCGCCGCGCTGCTGCAGCTAGTGACCGGCTGCGAGGTGAGCGTGTCTCGCTGTGAACACGTTGCAGGCGACGGAGCGCGCGGTGCTGCTGTACGCCGCGACTGCGAGCACATGGAGCGCGCGGCGCAGCACCTCGCCGCGCTGCTGCAGCTAGTGACCGGCTGAGAGGTGAGCGTGTCTCGCTGTGAACACGTTGCAGGCGGCTGGAGCGCGTGGTGCTGCTGTACGAAGAAGTGTTTGAAAAATGAAGGACGATCATACAAACTTCAACCCCTATTTAACCCCTTTGAGGGTAAAATTTTCACAAAGTGAAACACGTTATTCTTTATTTTTAATTCTTAATTTAAAGCCCAAATACCGAGTTTCATGGTTATAACTTGATAAATGGCGGACTTTCATTTAAAGCTTATAAAATTAGCTCCTACTATGTTTAAAATAATTCTTATTCGAGACTCAGGATGGCATTATAATATTACCTCCTGAATTGGTGGAGTGACCTGAAGGTATACTTCAAAGACTACTACTGGAAATCCTAGACGGGAAGAGCTAGGTGTATTGAGTTTGGACTCGTTTTGTTAGTTATGACAAGACCTTACCATTAGACTTGGTGGAGTGACCTGAAGGTATACTTCGAAGGCTACTACTGGAACTCCTAGACGGGTAGAGATAGGTGTTTTGAGTTTGGACTCGTTTTGTTAGTTATGACAAGACCTTACCACTAGACTTGGTGGAGTGACCTGAATGTATACATCGAAGACTACTACTAGAACTCCTAGACGGGTAGAGTTAGGTGTATTGAGTTTGGACTCGTTTTGTTCGTTATGACAAGACCTTACCACCAGACTTGGTGGAGTGACCTGAAGGTATACTTCGAAGACTACTACTGGAACTCCTAGACGGGTAGAGCTAGGTGTTTTGAGTTTGGACTCGTTTTGTTAGTTATGACAAGACCTTATCACAAGAATAGGTGGAGTGACCTGAAGGTATACTTCGAAGACTACTACTGGAACTCCTAGACGGTTAGAGCTAGGTGTTTTGAGTTTGGACTCGTTTTGTTAGTTATGACAAGACCTTACCACTAGAATTGGTGGAGTGACCTGAAGGTATACATGGAAGACTACTACTGCAACTCCTAGACGGGTAGAGTTAGGTGTTTTGAGTTTGGACTCGTTTCGTTAGTTAAGACAAGACCTTACCACTAGACTTGGTGGAGTGACCTGAAGGTATACATCGAAGACTACTACTGCAACTCCTAGACGGGTAGAGTTAGGTGTTTTGAGTTTGGACTCGTTTTGTTAGTTATGACAAGACCTTACCACTAGACTTGGTTGAGTGACCTGAAGGTGTAAATCGAAGACTACTACTGGAACTCCTAGACGGTTAGAGCTAGGTGTTTTGAGTTTGGACTCGTTTTGTTAGTTATGACAAGACCTTACCACTAGACTTGGTGGAGTGCCCTGAAGGTGTATATCGAAGACTACTACTGGAACTCCTAGACGGGTAGAGTTAGGTGTTTTGAGTTTGGACTCGTTTTGTTAGTTATCACAAGACCTTACCACCAGGCTTGGTGGAGTGACCTGATGGTATACACCGAAGACTACTACTGGAACTCCTAGACGGGTAGAGTTAGGTGTTTTGAGTTTGGACTCGTTTCGTTAGTTAAGACAAGACCTTACCACTAGACTTGGTGGAGTGACCTGAAGGTATACATCGAAGACTACTACTGGAACTCCTAGACGGTAAGAGCTAGGTGTTTTGAGTTTGGACTCGTTTTGTTAGTTATGACAAGACCTTACCACTAGACTTGGTGAAGTGACCTGAAGGTGTAAATCGAAGACTACTACTGGAACTCCTAGACGGTTAGAGCTATTTGTTTTGAGTTTGGACTCGTTTTGTTAGTTATGACAAGACCTTACCATTAGACTTGGTGGAGTGACCTGAAGTTACACTTCGAAGACTACCACTGGAAGTTCTAGACGGATAGAGCGAGGTGTATTGAGTTTATTTTAGTGTGATATCGGTGGTCGCAGGTGGTAGACCTGTACAGCGCGGAGACGGTGGCGGCGGCCGCGCCCGCGCCCGCGTCGTGGCTGCGCGTGCTGCTGCTGCGCGCCGGCACGCGCGTGCTGCTCGTGCAGAGCCCGGCCGCGGCCGTGTACTGCGCGCGCCTCGCCCGCGCCGACGACACAGCGCCTGCGCTACAGGTAACGGTTACCTCGCCCACCACCAACACACACACACACACACGCACACACACACACACACACACACACACACACACACACACACAGACGGTGGCGGCGGCCGCGCTGGCGCCTCAAATTGATCCTTTAAATAAAGCTGTCATTTGTATAGGGCGTATGGATAGCCAATCTAGTGTTTCATATATTAAATATAGAGCTCAGTGTCTCAGCCCCATTCTGGCAGAGATTCTGCGCTCGTCCAGCCCTCCAGTGATGTTAAAGTGGCCACTGGGGCAGTAATGAATGAACAAATGCTCTCGCAGGCGCCGCTGCTGGGCAGCCGCGTGGCGTGGCGGCGACCGCACGCGGCAGACTCGCAGCTGATGCTGGCGCTGCGGCTGCTGACGGACGCCGCGCACCACGAGCCGCTGCCCTACAAGAAGTACTACGTGGCCACGTGAGTACCGCGTGCTCCTGGCGCGCTTCGGGCGCCGCAGCCGGCAGCCGCGCGGCGTGGCGGCGACCGCACGCGGCGGACTCGCAGCTTCTGTTGACGGACGCCGCGCACCACGAGCCGCTGCCCTACAAGAAGTACTACGTGGCCACGTGAGTACCGCGTGCTCCTGGCGCGCTTCGGGCGCCGCAGCCGGCAGCCGCGCGGCGTGGCGGCGACCGCACGCGGCGGACTCGCAGCTTCTGTTGACGGACGCCGCGCACCACGAGCCGCTGCCCTACAAGAAGTACTACGTGGCCACGTGAGTACCGCGTGCTCCTGGCGCGCTCCGGGCGCCGCAGCCGGCAGCCGCGCGGCGTGGCGGCGACCGCACGCGGCGGACTCGCAGCTTCTGTTGACGGACGCCGCGCACCACGAGCCGCTGCCCTACAAGAAGTACTACGTGGCCACGTGAGTACCGCGTGCTCCTGGCGCGCTCCGGGCGCCGCAGCCGGCAGCCGCGCGGCGTGGCGGCGACCGCACGCGGCGGACTCGCAGCTTCTGTTGACGGACGCCGCGCACCACGAGCCGCTGCCCTACAAGAAGTACTACGTGGCCACGTGAGTACCGCGTGCTCCTGGCGCGCTCCGGGCGCCGCAGCCGACAGCCGCGCGGCGTGGCGGCGACCGCACGCGAGACATTGCAAGGAGGGAGAGAGAGTTGTTACTTGACCGAAGCAATAATAAAGTGTCCTGTGGGCAGCGTGGCGGGGCTGCAGCACAGCGACGTGGTGCCCGCGCTGACGCCGCAGCGCCGCTACCTGCTGCCGCACGCCGCCGAGCTGCTGCTGCGCGACCTGGCGCCGCAACACCCCGCCCCCACGCCGCCCGCCGCCGCGCACCTGCTGCGGCAGCTGACGGAGGCGCTGGAGGACTTCCGCCTGTACGCGCTCGCCAACCCCAACTACCTGTTCGACGACCTCATGTTCGAGTGAGGATCCAGTTGTAGGTGGTACCACCTACAACTCCGTCCGGGGCGTCCGTACGGGGCGTCCGGGGTGGACGCCCCGGAAACTCAGTCTCCACCCTAAAATTCCAACTTACTTCGACAGCAAACTCACTTCACCTGGTTTACTAATCACGGAATACGACGGGGGGTCGCAGGTTCGATCCCTGGTACGCACCTCTGACTTTTCGGAGTCAAGTGCGTTTAAGCAATTAAATATCATTTGCTTCAACGGTGAAGGAAAACATCGTGAGGAAACCTGCACACCTGAGAGTTCTTAAAAAGTGTGTGAAGTCTGCCAATTCGCATTGGGCCAGCGTTGTGGACTATGGCCTATAACCCTCCTCTGAGAGTAGACCTGCGCGTAGACGTTGTTGGGTTGCTGATGATGACTAATCACGGAATAGTCAACGAAGACTGGAACTGTGATCGTGCCATGAAGAGTTATACCAGTGTGCGAACGAACAGGAGCCCTGAGAATTGTTTGTTTGTGTGTGTGTGTGGGCGTGCGTGTGTGTGTGTGTGTGTGTGTGTGTGTGTGTGTGTGTGTGTGTGTGTGTGTGTGTGTGTGTGTGTGTGTGTGTGTGTGTGTGTGTGTGTGTGTGTGTGATTTGTTTGTTGTGTGTGCGAAAGAGCTGTAGATATAGGATTTGCGTTTGTTTGAAAATAAGAGATGACAATGTTTTGTCCTACGGCTTCGCTCACGTTAAATTCTATTTTTAAAACCACCATTTCACCTCTTAGGGGTTGAATTTTCAAAAATCCTTTCTTAGCGGATGCCTGCGTCATGATAGCTCTCTGTACGTCAAACAGCCCGGTCCCTCCGGTGATCAAGTCTGTGATCAGTCAGTCAGATGTGTGTGATCAGTCAGTCAAGTCACCTTTTCTTTTTGTATATTTGGATTTGACATAATTGATAGACCAAGGTCGAGTGAGTTTGTTTTCGAAGGGAGTTTTATGTTAGTGAATAGCCCTGCAGAGGTTGATCAAAGATTGTACCTACAGGTGAGCGGAAGTTGAAGGGATAAATGATAAGTGGCCGCAGAGACACAAACTTCGTATATTTGCGTGCGACCCGCAAATGTCGCCATTCGCAAAGCACTGCCTGATGTTCGCAAAAATGCATAATATACAATGTAAAAGTCATAAGTGCGAGTGAGTCATAAAGTGCACAAAGGAAATGACGTGAAATAAGTCTCAAAATCGTCGTTTTCCTTGAAAGGTTGGCACTTCGATTAACAGACACAGGCAGAGATAAAAAAAATTGGAGTTTAGTACCGTTTTTTTCTTCGAAAAATCATAGAACATGCTTAAACATGATTTTTACGTATGACTTACATATGATTTTTTAGTGGTTACCCAATAACCCTGATAAGTAGTAAGTTAATATTAGGGTAAGTTATTGCCATTTCTTAAAGAACAACCGCAGAAATAAAAGATAAACAATTTTTTCCGATTTTTTTCCATCGATTTTGAGCCTAGATTCCGTTTGTGTATTCTATTATATAGTTAAATAAATAATAAATATTATATAGTTGGTATATTCAAATTTTCAAATTCAAAATTATTTATTTCACGTAGGCCAACCTGTGGCTCTTATGACAAGTCATGACTCTACCACCGGTTCGGAAAGCGGACTCTGCTGAGAAGAGCCGGCAAGAAACTCAGCAGTTGCTCTTTTCAAAATAATCATTTTACAATATTATTATGAAGCATTGTAATAAGTTTTTTATGCTATCCTGTGGGCAGCTGGATGCCAAGCCGATTTAACCTATGCAACTTTGTTAGAATAAAATATAACATTTCCGCAATGAGGGGAAGTTGAAAAAAAAACACTACAATTCAATTCATATAAGTACTATAAGTCCATTTCATGTAGATTGTAGACCAATCTGTGACTTTTATGACAAGTCAAGAATCTACCAGCAGTTGCGAAAGCTGATTGTGCTGAGAAACTCAGCAATTGCTCTTCTCAAAAGTATATATTATGGTTAAACATACTACATATTGTATATTATTGTTCAAATCAGTAAATATTAGATAAAATATTTTATTGCAATTTATACAATTATTAATTATTTTTATAGATTTTTTTTATTAAAGCCAAAGTTTTACATCACAATAAAATTATAGTGAATATATTTTTGTATACTTAATAAGTGCCTAACCTAGACGAAACCATTTTAAAGTAACACTATCAATATTCCCTGCGGAGTTAGACGCGCTTTTAGATCTGTTCAATTTAGTGTAATGGATCTAAATTAACCAGACTGAGCACAAAAAACAATATGGTCACTTGAGTGATATAACTATCACTTTATAACAAAAATAACTTGGACTTGAACCAAAATGATATTTCAATGGCATACGGATGTTTTAAGATTTAAGGAGAGTGTTGTTATTGTCGTTTTAATGTATGTCCGTGATCTCTTTTTGATTTTGTATCTCCTAACCTTATAAAGTATGGAATTGAAGTCTGCTGAATGCAACGAACAATATGCCGGGGATGAACATGTAAATCTAGAAATAATAATATTATTACAAGTTATATGTCACACATCAATTATTTCATTAAGTATTATAAGAATAGTATGTATGTAGAAATTCAGTAAGCATACGCCGACCGTTTAATTCAGCCGATATTAAATTAAAAAATCTACAGATTGAAGGACGAAGATTAGATCCAGATTTGTAGCAGTACTTGATACGATTTTTTTGTATCTGAATTAAATTTTCAACCTTTTATCTGTGCATCTTGAATTCAGGAAACATCTAAGGAAAATTGTAGACCTTACAGTAAGTTTTTGTAACGTTACTAGAAATTCCATCGCTCTGAGAAACCATGGCAAATTTTTAAGAGCCGCTTGATATAGGTGCCTTATAGATAGTTGAAGAGTTATAATTCAATATAATTTTTTTTAAACCGACTTCAAACACCCGGGCCTCTACAAAGTATATAATTTATTGTTGATTTGGTAAAGACCGCACGACTGATTTCGATAAAATTTAAATGGGACCACCTGGGAAGTGGGTATACCCTTCCAAACAAAATAGTTATTTGTGTTATATGGGGCCAAAGGAATTTTTTGTTCCCCGAGGGCGTTATTTTGAATTCAGAGCGAAATGAAGGATTCTATAGTAGACTTCCGAGCGCAGCGAGGGATTCTAAAGTAGAATCCTGAGCGTAGCGAGGAATTC
Organism: Oeneis ivallda; assembly: GCA_029955525.1. Taxonomy (NCBI): domain Eukaryota; kingdom Metazoa; phylum Arthropoda; class Insecta; order Lepidoptera; family Nymphalidae; genus Oeneis; species Oeneis ivallda. Next base: position 61,626 of record JARPMR010000072.1, read on the forward strand.
AATATACGCCGCCCGAGAGCAAAAAATTTTGGCCCCGAATGACACACACTATTTTTCATCATTACCTATGAGAAAAAGCTAGGTAGGTAGGTAGGTGAGGAAAAAGGTAGGTATAGTATCAACCTACTATGTATCTCTATACATAGTAGGTTGATACCAATATAGACTTACCATATAGACATTACCAATACGTATATTGAAAGTTTAATAAATAAAACACAAATATTTTTTTATGAAATATTTAAACATTAATATTTGTTGGAAGTATGGGCGTATATATCTAATCGACAAATTTGATCACGTGACTTATCGAAGACAACAAGCTTCTCAAACATTTATGAATTTCGACACATTTTTGAATTCACGAACACGGACCAATCAGAAGAGAGAAATGAAAAGTCCCATGGGGTTAAAATTAAATTTTGCTCCCGCTATCCTCTGAAGCCAATATTCGTTTTTCGAATAGGTATGATGAAAAAAGAATTTTCTAAATCGTTTCAGGCGTCTTCGAGTAATCGATGAACATACATAAAAAAAATATTCTGACGAATTGAGAACCTCCTCCTTTTTGAAGTCGGTTAAAAATCTATAGAGTATATTAATGTGCCATAAAATCAAAAATCAAAACTTTTACAATCGAATGTGGCAAAAGCCTAATTTTCTTTTAATATTTTACACACGCTTTAATAAAGTAGGCAAAATCTCGGATGGCCAATTGACTTGCACCTTAAGTAATTTGTTTAATATTAAAATTGGCACTTGCCTCCTTGAGATGTATAGCTCTTCAATTTATGCTTCGTCTACGTTCCTTCAGTACTCAAAACGGAAATACAGTGGCAGTTCGATTAAAATAGTAACTAACAAATAATAATGCTCACAAACTGATTGTTGTAACAAATGAACAAAATTTCTTTTTAGGGTTCCGTACCCAAAGGGTGCCAACGGGACCCTATTACTAAGCCTCCGCTGTCCGTCCGTCCGTCCGTCTGTCAGCGGGCTGTATCTCGTAAACCGTAATAAATAGACAGTTGAAATTTTAACATATTTTGTATTTCTATTGCCGCTATAACAACAAATAATAAAAATTAAATTAAATAAAAAAAAAATAAATTTCCATGTACCCATGGAAATATTTTAATTTAATTTTTTTTAACGGAACCCTAAAAGAGCGAGGCCCGACTCGCACTTGGCCGATTTTTTTATGTTTACTTAATTAATGATTTCAGCCATATTTTTTTCAGTCTAACATTTATATCACAAGTAATATTTCATTTTCAGTTAATTCAAAAGGAAATCAAAGGTTTTGTAATTGTTTAGTTAATAACGTACCCTCAGAGTAACTATTAGTAGGTATAGAGTGCTAATATCGCACTGTTCGCCCACTAAGCAGTGTGGACAGGTGAACTATAGTTACCTATATTGATAGATACGTGTCGAATAGGGATGGGTAATAATGCGCCGCAAGTGCAATTGTCGATGAATACAGCTGAATGGCACAATACTTACCTTACTTATGTAATGATCTGTTTTTTTAAGTAAATCAATATTGTTTTTTAATTTGAAAGTATGAATGTGCTTAGATTTGTATATTATATAAAAAGAAAGTTAAAAATAAAACGAGCTATTTTATCTTCATATTTATTTTTGAGTTATTATTGACCCATAACCGCCGACTTATCATATTAAGCGACATTTTTACCTAAATTGAGCTTTTATTACAAAACGATATTTTAAACTATAAAAGACTTTAAACTATGATGGGCACGTCAACATTTCCTATTAAAATAACTGAAACATATTTGAAGTTAATATTTTATGTTCCCGGGAAATAAATTTGTAAAAACAGAAAATAAATCGGCCAAAAAACAAATAAGTTATAAGCGTTTTTATTATAACTACTAAATCTATCTCTTTCTAAAATGAAATTTTCTATAGAGCGTGTATGAAGCTGCTGACTTGTGACATCACACTTCTATAGCACTTTATCCGTCTAACAGGAAACTTTAGAGGTTTATATTTCCGAGACTAGTTAAGATATTTAAAAAAAAAACGGCATAGTGTTATAATATTTAAAAACATTATTTTAAAGAAATAAGAAAATATCAGTCAAATACAAAATTCGCTAGTTTATCGTCACTGTAATGTTAGACACACGGTTTATCGCGTCGCGACGCGTCGCCAGTCACCTTACCAGTGCGGCCGCGGCCTAAGCGTTCCGACTTGATAATATGAAAAAATGATAAGGAGTATGGGCTTAATTAAAAACTGCCTTAGCTTCTCTTCCAAGTTAGACTGCATAGTCGATCGCAATCAAGGATTTACTTGTATTGTAACTTGATAACAAATAAAAATAAAATCGCAAGTGCAAGAGTGCTGCGGTGTATAACTTTATTGCTCGCAGTACCAACGATAAATAATCAACCGGCAGTCGGCATCGAACGCGTCACATCACTATCCGAGTTTGCAATCGAAGCGGGGTTGCGGGGCAGTGCGGGCGGTGCGTGTCGCCTCCCGTCCCACGTCTCTTTCAACCCCGCGAAGCGTAATTTCTATTTTACTTAAAATTATAAAAACTTGACCAACCGGTGAAATGTGATGCTGGAATTTTGTTTAGTTGTTTTTCTTGTATCATTCTTACAAGTTTTTACGGCACATTTAACCATTTTTTAAATTTAATTCTGCTAAAAGCTCGCAACAGTCATTTACACCGCTAGTACTCGTATGACTACCAGCGCTTGCGAACGGACCGATCCAATGTTCTCACCGGTGTCCACAGTTCCCAGTGAGAAACGAGCGCTCTATACCTACTAATAGTTACTCTGAGAACGTACCTAAGTATAAATAATGTAGTAGTCACTTGTAACTAACATGAATTGTAAGAATACTTTTAAGGTACTTTTTCTGTATATAATATTATGTTAAATTATATTTTTGCATTTAGGAAAATAGTTAAGAATGTTGTTTGAAGTTATAAAAATGATGTGAAAGTGATGAAAATTTTGGCCTGTTAATTTAGATGTTAGTTTAGCTACTGAGATTTTGAACAACACCTGGAGGCCTAGCATGCACGTCGAAGTGATATCACGCGGAGAGAGAGAGAGAGAGATATTGTCGATGTAGACTGATTTCTCGTTTACGCTTTTAAAAACTTTACTCTTAAAAATTCGGGAAAAATGACGCGTCGCCACTCGCCATGTTAGAGTTCGTAGAGAAAAATAGAGAAAATAATTTTGTATACTTTTGACGTAACGAGAGGAATCATGGTGTGCAACCATGTCAGTTTCGATAGACTCATAGATATATAGAGATAATACCTACGAGAAAAGGGGTAGACAAAATTTTGTCGCGCGTGCATGCTAGGCGTGCTGCTGTGGGATTGTCTACAAACGATTCAATCGCAATCACATCCCAAGTAGCCCAAGGAGTTGTATAGCGGCTGACTGTTGTGTAGAGGACACCTAAACCTCTAAATAGCAATTACCGTATTTTACCCCTCGTAAAATGGTCTTATACAACTTCAAAAATGGAAGCTGATCAGACACGACGCAGATTTCTTATGAAACACCAACAGTTGTATTCTAAACTACACTCCATACGAAGCATTAAATAGCTTTGAGCATTCTTTTCACATGAATACAGCTTAAGGGGGCTCAGTATGCGCGAACGAAGTTGCCGGCGCACGTGGGTAAACTGTTTGCTATTTCACCTAACATTGTGTGAGAAAGAGATAGACTCAGTGTAGCGACTAGCGAGTGCATGCGCGCATGCGTTCCGCTCCCGCTCCGTGTCGGGCGCGCGAAAAGGGTTGAACAGTCGTTTGGGAAAAGTGTTTTTGAGAAAAAACTACTAAATGTATGTTTACAAAGTAAAGTTATTTGAACTGATGAATAAATAAACTATGTCTAACGATAATTTTTTTTGGAATTTTCATACTCCTAATGTTATTTATTTGCGCCAAAAGTTGTCATAAATTTAATGTGAAAATGACGATCTTTCGAGGCTCGTAACTTTTTAGCGAATATTTTTTTCACTATTTTATATATCAATAAACCTAGATAATGACGAGGCAAATCGACATAATACTTAGTTTTGAGCGTACAATATCAAATAATGTAGTAATCACTCATCTACGTTTGTATGAAGAAGATACTGGCTTGCGTCCCCTTAAGGAACAAGTGTAAACCTGAAAAAGAATTTATAAATGCTCAAAGTTCACCTTATCACTAAATGTGAACAATTAATGAGAACAAAATGCTACTTGGACTATGATTGGCTGGCATTCTCCCGCTGTTGGTTATAATGCGTTAATGCAGCAGGAATACCATAAATTCAGCCAATTAGAGGCGCTTTATATATTGTTATAATATTATTCATATTCCTTCTTTGAAAGGTGACCTGCGCTCAATAATGAGCCATTGATGGGTTGCTGATGATTTTGATTATTCATATTTGTAAATAATATTAAAAATCTTTTATATTACAATTTATATATACTAAGCCAAAGTTTTACATCACAATTTTAGTATAAGTATATACTTTAGAAATGATAATGTTGCTGTCAGTTGTATCACAATCACCTGTGACTGGCTGAATATATAGCGTTGTTGCTGCACCAATGCATTGTAACCACTAGCGACAGAGTACCGAACAATCAGAGGTGATTGCGTCACAATAATGCAGTCATTTTAAGATAATCCCTCAGCAATATAATGTGTTTGCGCCTTTAATTTATGAGACTATAGAGCCTGAGAGCCACTAGCTGATAAAGGTCTGATAGCCTATCCAAAACTTATCTGACGGATAGCGTTTAAATTTCTGTTTCATAAGTATCTGATAAGTCAATTTGGCAGTTAAACTCATAAAGATATCACACAGATTTATCCAGCAGATATTTCTACTGTTAGATATATTTCAGGTATTTTATCAGCAAGTGGTGAAACACGCCATATTATGTACCTAGGTACTATAAGAATGACCCCTTTATAAAATTGTTGTTTAGGTGTTAGTGTAAAAGTTTAGTCCTTCACTATAGTTGTGTTGTATAAATCGTTCTTGAATTTCTGTAGCGGTGACCAAAATTAAAATAGTCCTTCCCTTTTTGGGTTGGGGGAGTACAATTGTAATTTAGGATAGCGCTAATATTAAAGGTTTAATTTTGTAAAAGTTGCCAACTTATGTTAATAAATGTGACTGCAATTTTAGACAAAAGGGTTACCTTTCCGTGGTTATTTAGAGGAGTGCTTGAATACTTACCCACATTTTTCGTTTATTAGAGTAGAAAAGTTTAAAAGAATTGTTTACTTAACTGGTAAATTTTGTAAAATTAAACACTGAGTATTTTGGTTCATGTTACAGAATAAGTATTTCCAGTCAATTATTATTGTTACAGTTTTTCTAATAAATGTTCGATAAACAAAGCAAATGGTGTCATTTGGAAGAGAGACCCATCCTAATCTACACTTCGTTAACTTCATGCATCTTCCAACTGGTTGATGGAACTGGTTGGCTCCACTCAATTCGAATCCAACTTTGTACCAACCTTGTTGGTAATAATTAAGTTAGCGGGTAATCAAAGGCAAGTTGGGCGAACTTGATTTTAAACAAGAACTTAGCGGCATAATAAATGTTGCCTGTTGGCGATAAGCGAAAAAAAAGGTTTTGACATTCGAAACGTCCGCAAAACGCTAGAAGGTTCGGAAAGTAGATGCTGTTATGTTATCGGCAACTGGGGAACTTTGTGGGAACCTTGTTAAGGTAAGATATGGAACACCCTGTACGTAATCCCTTCGCCCCACAATAGCAACTTTTTTATGAAGACTGATTAGGCATCTAAGCAGGTGCTCTCCACCTGGCTTCAATTATTATTTCATCACATCGCCGGAGTGTCTTCAGTCGTTATCCGTTGCTTTAAAGCGCAATCTTGGGCTGAAATCTATAGATCTCCCTTTCTTTCACCTCTGATTCAAGATATAGATAGTAAAGACGAGACATGACTGTCAGAACGATAAATGTGCCTCATCCGTAATTTCTGTTTGTCCCTCTAGCGGTAGAGACAATGAGCTGCTGGAGTGAGGAGGCCAAGGTCTTTGCGTCACATTAGATGCGTGACTGATAAATGTAAAAACGAATCTCGCCTTGCTTGTACTCGCAAACGCGTGTGATTTTCGCCGCATCTTTGGTATTGATCACGCGCGATGAGTGAAAGCCGCATTTACGCGGCTTACAAATAAACCCGCTAACGCATGCGGTTTTCGCAGGTAATGTGTTAAGGAAAAGGGTCTGCATTGGGCAATGTTGCGAGCATCGTTTAGAGGGCAACCAGAGGTGGCCTTTTTGACAATGTTTTCTGACTGAATTTTTATTTCACTTGGAATACATTGTGTCGATTCTGTAAAAGCTGCATCAATCATTGGTACTGTGGCTGAATGTATCGCGTCCTTTCTGTAATAATGCATTTTATGATTTTAACCAATAGCGGGATTGATAGCGCGCGCACTATAGAAAAATACTTCCATTTTGGTAGTGGCTAGTGAAAAGATTGAAAGAGAGTATTAATTCTGTGCAGTACCTACCAGGTAGGAAATAGGTGGAGATGAAGTATATAAAGTAAATAATAGTCAAGCCCTAGCCGGGTGCCGTCCGCCATTTTATTAATATGTACAACACATTATGTATTCACTTGTTGGTTGTACTTCAGCTGTCAAGTAGTTGCGTGTTGTTGGATTATTGTTGATTAACTTTAAAAATAACAAATAATAGCATAAATTATCATCAAGTTCGTGTGTAGGAACATAATTCCAATATGCCTATGTGTAGCATCAGGTAGTATGGTTCCCAGAAAAACAAAAAGTGGCTTGGATTGACTTTTCAAAGGTTAGTAACTATTTTTTCGTACCACTTGCTCAAAAAAGTGACATTCTGTGCCACAAAAAGCGAACATAACAGTAGTCATTTTTTTAATCTGTTAAAAACAGGGAAAGAAAATTGTACTGAATTTCATTCATCCTCTAGGGGGAGAATGTGATTTAAATTTGGAATACTTACCGATACTGAACTACATCTAGCTGTGTTTACACCATTGAGTTTGTATATAAAGCATTATACATCTTTTTGAAAAAGGAATACGCATTTATTATGCAGTTATGATTATTAAATAAAATTACGAAAACCGACGAGGCCGTATGAGCTTGATGCCTTTACTTTTCCGACAAAAAAATATTAGTCTGGGAATTTGCCGCGTTTTTGTTTTCTTCAAATACATAAACGTTAAGTTTATTTTAATTTATTTTTATAAATAAGTTAATGTTCTAAAAATACGTTACGATGTTAAATCAAAGCGACAGTGACAGTGAATTGTCGGATTCCATCGAACAGAGAAATACTGAAATCAACTCATCAACAATAAATGTACAAACAAAAATGTAACTCTCTCTATCAATAATAATTGGACCAATGTTTCGAATAGTACGAGATCCGAACATAACATCGACCTTCACCCATCTGTTTACCGAATGAAACATTTTTTTTATAAAATTCCATACATAAATACGTCTTGTATGTATTGCCTATCAAAATATGTTCATGACTATCATTAATTAAAAAAAAAATATTAATTAAATTTTTTTAGCAAGTTTCACCCACTTGTTTACCAATCAAAATATATATCAAAAAACAGATTATTTAATAACAAACGCGATGGTATAGTATTGCCTGCAATAAACCGTTCATGAAACACTATTGCCAGGATTTAAAGTTTAAAAATCAAAGCAAGTAAAGTTGCGCAAGAGAGAAATCCGAGCTTATTTAGTGTAATAAAGAAGGATAGAGCATAGTGGCTGCGAAGCGACGCCTTCGTTGAAACTCGCTAAAAAAATATTTAATTAATATTTTTTTAATAAATGATAGTCATGAACATATTTTGATAGGCAATACATACAAGACGTATTTGTCTATGTATGGAATTTTATAAAAAAAATGTTTCATTCGGTAAACAGATGGGTGAAGGTCGATGTTATGTTCGGATCTTAGACTAGAATGTTAACTTTTACTTTTAACTGTCATTATTTTTAATAAATGCTTATCTCATATTATTATTGTGTTAATTTTTTCGCAAATGGTACGAAAAGTAGAGTATTTTCCTCGGTGATAAAGCTGTCTTAGTCTTGGGTGAACTTAAATCCCTCGCTACACTCAGGACTCGTCTTAAATCCCTCGCTTCGCTCGTGATTTAAGTTTTTAACACCCTCGCTACGCTCGGGAGTAAACCTCGAGTCCTTCGTTACGCTCGCGATTTAAATCGTCACCCGCGACAGAAGACACTGCTTTATCCCCTTGGTTAATAATCTACTATTGTTATAATATGAGTTTAGCGCGTGACGCGACGCACCACGCGCCGCACCGCGTGTGCATAAACGCACCCTTAGATACAAGAAAATTTCGTTTTAGGAAGAGACAGATTACAGTCAGTAAAACCGCTTATATAACAACTATTTATTTTTTGACCGGTTTATTTTCTGTTCTTACAAATGTTATTCTAACATGTAACATTTTCGATTAAATTTAATAAATATCAACATTTTGACAATAGTAAAATACCCAATTGGATAAAATATAGGTATACCTACAGAGACATAGTCGCTAACTAAGGGCCTCATAAGTTGGCCTTGATCGCGCAGCGGGCGATGGAGAGAGCTATGCTCGAAGTGTCCCTGCGGGATGGAATCAGAAATGAGGAGATCCGTAGGAAAACTAGTCACCGACATAGCTCAGCAAGTCGCGAAACTGAAGTGGAAATGGGCGGGGCACATAGTTCGAAGAGCTGATGGTCGTTGGGGTCCCAAGGTGCTGGACTGGCGACCCCACACCAGGAAGCGTAGTGTTGGCAGACCCCGCACCAAGTGGACCAACGACATCAAACGAGTCGCAGGGAGCCGCTGGATCCAGGCGGCGCAGGACCGAGGCCTGTGGAAGTCCATGCAAAAGACCTTTGTCCAGCAGTGGACGTCTATCACTTGATGAAGAAGAAGATACCTACTCAGTTTTTATTTTAGACAGGCTTCCATGCCTTTCACGGAAGTATAAGTAAAGTCATGGAACCTTGTATAAGATCTGTATGACTTGGTAGCTAGGTAGGCAGTATAAATAAAACAAAATATGATTTTAAAAGTAATTTACTAATTAGGTAGGAAGTTACTTAAAATAATAATCACTCAATAGTAGGTACATTTTGTCCTAACTTCATTTACAGTTGACCAAAAACGAAAATTTATTTCTCGATTTTTATGAAAAATACTGAAAATTATGTCGAAATATACGTTTTGTTAGCTTCAGCATAGCATTATTAACAATTTAAGATGATTTTCTAAAAGTAGTCAAATACCCTATTCTGTTAATCAACACAGACAATAAATCTAATGCTAACTCAGGTGGATTTTTTAATCCACTCTCAAGAATGATTTGAAAAGGGAATGTTGGAATATTACCATTATTCAAATGCCAACAGATGGTGGTTTATGTCTCCTGCTTATTTCACGCACAACTGCAGTACCAACTAAGAAATGTCTAACGCGGTTTGACTGTATCCTTGGCCAGTTTCCCGAATGCGAGCGAAATTTTCGACACGTCTTGTATTCGAGCATTGCTTAACTGACACGAGTTTTTGTCTTATAACGACTTGTTGCCGATCGCATTCGAGGAACTCTTCTTGTGTAACTGAGGCCCTGCGGCGCTACATTAGGCAATGAAGTTAGTGGGATGTGTTAACTGTCAACTGCAACTGTTGCCACTGGGTAGACCTAGTAGCGATTGTGTTGTAGGGCGGGTCGAGTTGCGTCACTGCTGCTGGTGCGCGGCGTACACGGCCAGCGCGGCCAGCGCGGCCAGCCCCGCGGCGGCGGCGTGCGCGGCGCGCAGCCACAGCAGCGCCCACGCGCTCAGCCCCAGCGCGCGCGCCGCGGCCTCCTCCAGCAGCGCTCTGTGTCGAGCACCAGAATAGATTATGTGAACAGCGTCAGAATATTATGGATAATAATAAGTGGACCTTACTGAATCACTGTCAAAACCGTCAATTTTCCGCATGCGTGCATGTTATTAAAATATTATGTTTGGTAAAATAAAAGCTCTTCCCTGTGTAGAGTTGCTTGTTTTTAGTTAGAATAATTAGGAAGGGCAGAGCAGAGCCTCGTGGTGTGGCGCGTACCTGTAGGGCACCAGCAGCAGCGGGCCCGCCGTGAGCGGCAGCAGGCGGCGCGGCAGGTCGCTGCGCGCGCACAGCCACACCAGCGCCGCGCTGGCCGCGTGCTGCAGCAGCGCCACGTTGGACTCGGCGCACGCGCGCACGTAGCGCCAGTCGAACTCCGAGCCGCGCGCGCCCACCCACAGCAGCACGCTGCGCGAGACCAGCACCTGCGGCACCGCGCGCAACACACCGACACCTCATCACTGTGCACCTTGTGGTGTGGCACGTACCTGTAGGGCACCAGCAGCAGCGGGCCCGCCGTGAGCGGCAGCAGGCGGCGCGGCAGGTCGCTGCGCGCGCACAGCCACACCAGCGCCGCGCTGGCCGCGTGCTGCAGCAGCGCCACGTTGGACTCGGCGCACGCGCGCACGTAGCGCCAGTCGAACTCCGAGCCGCGCGCGCCCACCCACAGCAGCACGCTGCGCGAGACCAGCACCTGCGGCACCGCGCGCAACACACCGACACCTCATCACTGTGCACCTTGTGGTGTGGCACGTACCTGTAGGGCACCAGCAGCAGCGGGCCCGCCGTGAGCGGCAGCAGGCGGCGCGGCAGGTCGCTGCGCGCGCACAGCCACACCAGCGCCGCGCTGGCCGCGTGCTGCAGCAGCGCCACGTTGGACTCGGCGCACGCGCGCACGTAGCGCCAGTCGAACTCCGAGCCGCGCGCGCCCACCCACAGCAGCACGCTGCGCGAGACCAGCACCTGCGGCACCGCGCGCAACACACCGACACCTCATCACTGTGCACCTTGTGGTGTGGCACGTACCTGTAGGGCACCAGCAGCAGCGGGCCCGCCGTGAGCGGCAGCAGGCGGCGCGGCAGGTCGCTGCGCGCGCACAGCCACACCAGCGCCGCGCTGGCCGCGTGCTGCAGCAGCGCCACGTTGGACTCGGCGCACGCGCGCACGTAGCGCCAGTCGAACTCCGAGCCGCGCGCGCCCACCCACAGCAGCACGCTGCGCGAGACCAGCACCTGCGGCACCGCGCGCAACACACCGACACCTCATCACTGTGCACCTTGTGGTGTGGCACGTACCTGTAGGGCACCAGCAGCAGCGGGCCCGCCGTGAGCGGCAGCAGGCGGCGCGGCAGGTCGCTGCGCGCGCACAGCCACACCAGCGCCGCGCTGGCCGCGTGCTGCAGCAGCGCCACGTTGGACTCGGCGCACGCGCGCACGTAGCGCCAGTCGAACTCCGAGCCGCGCGCGCCCACCCACAGCAGCACGCTGCGCGAGACCAGCACCTGCGGCACCGCGCGCAACACACCGACACCTCATCACTGTGCACCTTGTGGTGTGGCACGTACCTGTAGGGCACCAGCAGCAGCGGGCCCGCCGTGAGCGGCAGCAGGCGGCGCGGCAGGTCGCTGCGCGCGCACAGCCACACCAGCGCCGCGCTGGCCGCGTGCTGCAGCAGCGCCACGTTGGACTCGGCGCACGCGCGCACGTAGCGCCAGTCGAACTCCGAGCCGCGCGCGCCCACCCACAGCAGCACGCTGCGCGAGACCAGCACCTGCGGCACCGCGCGCAACACACCGACACCTCATCACTGTGCACCTTGTGGTGTGGCACGTACCTGTAGGGCACCAGCAGCAGCGGGCCCGCCGTGAGCGGCAGCAGGCGGCGCGGCAGGTCGCTGCGCGCGCACAGCCACACCAGCGCCGCGCTGGCCGCGTGCTGCAGCAGCGCCACGTTGGACTCGGCGCACGCGCGCACGTAGCGCCAGTCGAACTCCGAGCCGCGCGCGCCCACCCACAGCAGCACGCTGCGCGAGACCAGCACCTGCGGCACCGCGCGCAACACACCGACACCTCATCACTGTGCACCTTGTGGTGTGGCACGTACCTGTAGGGCACCAGCAGCAGCGGGCCCGCCGTGAGCGGCAGCAGGCGGCGCGGCAGGTCGCTGCGCGCGCACAGCCACACCAGCGCCGCGCTGGCCGCGTGCTGCAGCAGCGCCACGTTGGACTCGGCGCACGCGCGCACGTAGCGCCAGTCGAACTCCGAGCCGCGCGCGCCCACCCACAGCAGCACGCTGCGCGAGACCAGCACCTGCGGCACCGCGCGCAACACACCGACACCTCATCACTGTGCACCTTGTGGTGTGGCACGTACCTGTAGGGCACCAGCAGCAGCGGGCCCGCCGTGAGCGGCAGCAGGCGGCGCGGCAGGTCGCTGCGCGCGCACAGCCACACCAGCGCCGCGCTGGCCGCGTGCTGCAGCAGCGCCACGTTGGACTCGGCGCACGCGCGCACGTAGCGCCAGTCGAACTCCGAGCCGCGCGCGCCCACCCACAGCAGCACGCTGCGCGAGACCAGCACCTGCGGCACCGCGCGCAACACACCGACACCTCATCACTGTGCACCTTGTGGTGTGGCACGTACCTGTAGGGCACCAGCAGCAGCGGGCCCGCCGTGAGCGGCAGCAGGCGGCGCGGCAGGTCGCTGCGCGCGCACAGCCACACCAGCGCCGCGCTGGCCGCGTGCTGCAGCAGCGCCACGTTGGACTCGGCGCACGCGCGCACGTAGCGCCAGTCGAACTCCGAGCCGCGCGCGCCCACCCACAGCAGCACGCTGCGCGAGACCAGCACCTGCGGCACCGCGCGCAACACACCGACACCTCATCACTGTGCACCTTGTGGTGTGGCACGTACCTGTAGGGCACCAGCAGCAGCGGGCCCGCCGTGAGCGGCAGCAGGCGGCGCGGCAGGTCGCTGCGCGCGCACAGCCACACCAGCGCCGCGCTGGCCGCGTGCTGCAGCAGCGCCACGTTGGACTCGGCGCACGCGCGCACGTAGCGCCAGTCGAACTCCGAGCCGCGCGCGCCCACCCACAGCAGCACGCTGCGCGAGACCAGCACCTGCGGCACCGCGCGCAACACACCGACACCTCATCACTGTGCACCTTGTGGTGTGGCACGTACCTGTAGGGCACCAGCAGCAGCGGGCCCGCCGTGAGCGGCAGCAGGCGGCGCGGCAGGTCGCTGCGCGCGCACAGCCACACCAGCGCCGCGCTGGCCGCGTGCTGCAGCAGCGCCACGTTGGACTCGGCGCACGCGCGCACGTAGCGCCAGTCGAACTCCGAGCCGCGCGCGCCCACCCACAGCAGCACGCTGCGCGAGACCAGCACCTGCGGCACCGCGCGCAACACACCGACACCTCATCACTGTGCACCTTGTGGTGTGGCACGTACCTGTAGGGCACCAGCAGCAGCGGGCCCGCCGTGAGCGGCAGCAGGCGGCGCGGCAGGTCGCTGCGCGCGCACAGCCACACCAGCGCCGCGCTGGCCGCGTGCTGCAGCAGCGCCACGTTGGACTCGGCGCACGCGCGCACGTAGCGCCAGTCGAACTCCGAGCCGCGCGCGCCCACCCACAGCAGCACGCTGCGCGAGACCAGCACCTGCGGCACCGCGCGCAACACACCGACACCTCATCACTGTGCACCTTGTGGTGTGGCACGTACCTGTAGGGCACCAGCAGCAGCGGGCCCGCCGTGAGCGGCAGCAGGCGGCGCGGCAGGTCGCTGCGCGCGCACAGCCACACCAGCGCCGCGCTGGCCGCGTGCTGCAGCAGCGCCACGTTGGACTCGGCGCACGCGCGCACGTAGCGCCAGTCGAACTCCGAGCCGCGCGCGCCCACCCACAGCAGCACGCTGCGCGAGACCAGCACCTGCGGCACCGCGCGCAACACACCGACACCTCATCACTGTGCACCTTGTGGTGTGGCACGTACCTGTAGGGCACCAGCAGCAGCGGGCCCGCCGTGAGCGGCAGCAGGCGGCGCGGCAGGTCGCTGCGCGCGCACAGCCACACCAGCGCCGCGCTGGCCGCGTGCTGCAGCAGCGCCACGTTGGACTCGGCGCACGCGCGCACGTAGCGCCAGTCGAACTCCGAGCCGCGCGCGCCCACCCACAGCAGCACGCTGCGCGAGACCAGCACCTGCGGCACCGCGCGCAACACACCGACACCTCATCACTGTGCACCTTGTGGTGTGGCACGTACCTGTAGGGCACCAGCAGCAGCGGGCCCGCCGTGAGCGGCAGCAGGCGGCGCGGCAGGTCGCTGCGCGCGCACAGCCACACCAGCGCCGCGCTGGCCGCGTGCTGCAGCAGCGCCACGTTGGACTCGGCGCACGCGCGCACGTAGCGCCAGTCGAACTCCGAGCCGCGCGCGCCCACCCACAGCAGCACGCTGCGCGAGACCAGCACCTGCGGCACCGCGCGCAACACACCGACACCTCATCACTGTGCACCTTGTGGTGTGGCACGTACCTGTAGGGCACCAGCAGCAGCGGGCCCGCCGTGAGCGGCAGCAGGCGGCGCGGCAGGTCGCTGCGCGCGCACAGCCACACCAGCGCCGCGCTGGCCGCGTGCTGCAGCAGCGCCACGTTGGACTCGGCGCACGCGCGCACGTAGCGCCAGTCGAACTCCGAGCCGCGCGCGCCCACCCACAGCAGCACGCTGCGCGAGACCAGCACCTGCGGCACCGCGCGCAACACACCGACACCTCATCACTGTGCACCTTGTGGTGTGGCACGTACCTGTAGGGCACCAGCAGCAGCGGGCCCGCCGTGAGCGGCAGCAGGCGGCGCGGCAGGTCGCTGCGCGCGCACAGCCACACCAGCGCCGCGCTGGCCGCGTGCTGCAGCAGCGCCACGTTGGACTCGGCGCACGCGCGCACGTAGCGCCAGTCGAACTCCGAGCCGCGCGCGCCCACCCACAGCAGCACGCTGCGCGAGACCAGCACCTGCGGCACCGCGCGCAACACACCGACACCTCATCACTGTGCACCTTGTGGTGTGGCACGTACCTGTAGGGCACCAGCAGCAGCGGGCCCGCCGTGAGCGGCAGCAGGCGGCGCGGCAGGTCGCTGCGCGCGCACAGCCACACCAGCGCCGCGCTGGCCGCGTGCTGCAGCAGCGCCACGTTGGACTCGGCGCACGCGCGCACGTAGCGCCAGTCGAACTCCGAGCCGCGCGCGCCCACCCACAGCAGCACGCTGCGCGAGACCAGCACCTGCGGCACCGCGCGCAACACACCGACACCTCATCACTGTGCACCTTGTGGTGTGGCACGTACCTGTAGGGCACCAGCAGCAGCGGGCCCGCCGTGAGCGGCAGCAGGCGGCGCGGCAGGTCGCTGCGCGCGCACAGCCACACCAGCGCCGCGCTGGCCGCGTGCTGCAGCAGCGCCACGTTGGACTCGGCGCACGCGCGCACGTAGCGCCAGTCGAACTCCGAGCCGCGCGCGCCCACCCACAGCAGCACGCTGCGCGAGACCAGCACCTGCGGCACCGCGCGCAACACACCGACACCTCATCACTGTGCACCTTGTGGTGTGGCACGTACCTGTAGGGCACCAGCAGCAGCGGGCCCGCCGTGAGCGGCAGCAGGCGGCGCGGCAGGTCGCTGCGCGCGCACAGCCACACCAGCGCCGCGCTGGCCGCGTGCTGCAGCAGCGCCACGTTGGACTCGGCGCACGCGCGCACGTAGCGCCAGTCGAACTCCGAGCCGCGCGCGCCCACCCACAGCAGCACGCTGCGCGAGACCAGCACCTGCGGCACCGCGCGCAACACACCGACACCTCATCACTGTGCACCTTGTGGTGTGGCACGTACCTGTAGGGCACCAGCAGCAGCGGGCCCGCCGTGAGCGGCAGCAGGCGGCGCGGCAGGTCGCTGCGCGCGCACAGCCACACCAGCGCCGCGCTGGCCGCGTGCTGCAGCAGCGCCACGTTGGACTCGGCGCACGCGCGCACGTAGCGCCAGTCGAACTCCGAGCCGCGCGCGCCCACCCACAGCAGCACGCTGCGCGAGACCAGCACCTGCGGCACCGCGCGCAACACACCGACACCTCATCACTGTGCACCTTGTGGTGTGGCACGTACCTGTAGGGCACCAGCAGCAGCGGGCCCGCCGTGAGCGGCAGCAGGCGGCGCGGCAGGTCGCTGCGCGCGCACAGCCACACCAGCGCCGCGCTGGCCGCGTGCTGCAGCAGCGCCACGTTGGACTCGGCGCACGCGCGCACGTAGCGCCAGTCGAACTCCGAGCCGCGCGCGCCCACCCACAGCAGCACGCTGCGCGAGACCAGCACCTGCGGCACCGCGCGCAACACACCGACACCTCATCACTGTGCACCTTGTGGTGTGGCACGTACCTGTAGGGCACCAGCAGCAGCGGGCCCGCCGTGAGCGGCAGCAGGCGGCGCGGCAGGTCGCTGCGCGCGCACAGCCACACCAGCGCCGCGCTGGCCGCGTGCTGCAGCAGCGCCACGTTGGACTCGGCGCACGCGCGCACGTAGCGCCAGTCGAACTCCGAGCCGCGCGCGCCCACCCACAGCAGCACGCTGCGCGAGACCAGCACCTGCGGCACCGCGCGCAACACACCGACACCTCATCACTGTGCACCTTGTGGTGTGGCACGTACCTGTAGGGCACCAGCAGCAGCGGGCCCGCCGTGAGCGGCAGCAGGCGGCGCGGCAGGTCGCTGCGCGCGCACAGCCACACCAGCGCCGCGCTGGCCGCGTGCTGCAGCAGCGCCACGTTGGACTCGGCGCACGCGCGCACGTAGCGCCAGTCGAACTCCGAGCCGCGCGCGCCCACCCACAGCAGCACGCTGCGCGAGACCAGCACCTGCGGCACCGCGCGCAACACACCGACACCTCGTCACTGTGCACCTTGTTCTTGCTCAGTCACAAAGTTATTGTTGCATTAATCAAAATAAAACATCAGTATCAAGGAAAAGAAAAAGAGGCAAAAGCAAAACTTCAGACCTTTTTGAAAATGGATGTGAACTTTGTAATCCATACTCCCAAATTGCAATATTCAGGAGAAATATTTTCTTCATTTATTTAATTTGGGTCAATATATGGCTCTTATGACAAGTCGAGACTACCACTGGTTCAGAAAGTATAGAAAGATGTGGTAAAACTTTATTAATTAACCTTTAATAATTTAATTTGCCTTAATTTTCATAAGCACAACCTTTTTTAGACACGTGAAAACATACCTCAGCACTTGCCCAGCCTATAGCTGCAGTAAGGATCTTCGCATGACCCTTGCCAGGTATTGCATTCAACGCAATGTATATCCCTGCAAGGTCTGCTAAGTCTACTGTTGCTTTCAGAATTTCCTGAAAATTAGCAAGAGATCCACTACTAATAACCTTTAGTAATGAAGTCTGTTTTGATGGTATAGTCTTGTATATGAAGAAATCTGTGAATCAACAGCATTATTTATACAAATAAATGTCCACCATTTCTATTGTGAAGTAGTGAGCTAACCCTCAGTATAACTCTCATTACTAAAATGCTAAGAGAGAGGTGTCTATTTTATTATTCTTCTCAATTGTGAACCATTTAACCCATTACCTGCGAAAACTGCATGAGTTAGCGGGTTTATTTGTAAGCTGCGTAATGCGGCTTTCACTCATCGCGTGTGATCAATACAAAGGATGCGGCATTACCTGGGAAAATCACACGCGTTTGCGACTACAAGCAAGGCGAGATTCGTTTTTACATTTATCAGTCACGCATCTAATGTGTTAAAAGTAGCTGTATTTGCTGAGATGATACACAAGTTGATGTTGGCCTTTCAGATTTTAGATTGCACCACATCCAACATGATGCTTTTCCTCTTTTGATGGCTGGTAGCATTGCTGGAGTGGTGAAGGAACAGGAATGCACACAAACTTGTGCTAAATAGAATCTCCTGCTCGGTTGAGTGGTCTTTGCCTCCATTCCAAAAAAATTCAAATTCAAAATTATTTATTTCACATACACATAGGCCAACCTGTTGCTCTTATGACACATCATGAATCTACCAACAGTTCAGAAAGCAGATTCTGCTGAGAAGAGCCCGCAAGAGACTCAGCAGTTGCTCTTGTCAAAATATTCATTTTACAATATTATAATGTAGCTATTACATTGTAGTAATTTTTTTATACTATCTTGTGGGCAGCTGGATGCCAAGCCGATTTAACCCATGCAACAATGAAATGGATGTCTTTCCAAAATTAGGCCGTAACAGCATAATTATGATGTAGTTATGTAGGTGGGTATCATATTATCTATTAAAGTTATTCAAAGTACTTACTAAAAATATACTGTACTCCCCTCCACTTTGTATATTATCAGAATCGGGAAAGAATGTGGCTAATAACAGCATCTTGCACAACTGTGTGAAGATATAAAGCCCACCGGCATACACGCATTTTGAAAATGTTGCATATTCCGATCTGAAATGAGAACCATAGAATGTATAAGTGTATGGCCAATTCTGTACAATAATCATATCAGAATAATAACCTTATTAGATAAAAACTTACATCCCTGAGAACTTGTAAGCCATATGATAGGGCGCATAAACTAATGCCAGACAATTACCAAAGTGATAAAGAGTCATTTTTAATTTAATTTATAGAAAAAAATCCCAAAACGGCTCAGTTCTCACGCAAATACATTGACGATTTGATGGATTCTGTAGTAATAGTATGGTAATAGTGTTCTGTGTTTGATCTTTGATTTCAATTTTAATTTTTCACAGAACACCACGCAGAACACTATATTGTCTGAGTAATACTAATAGTGTTCTGTGTTGACCGCGCTAGACCACCACAGAGTACTATACCCTAGACCTAGAACAACGAACACTGACGGAGACGACTGATTATGACATTGACAAACATTGACACGGGCGACGGACGGCTTGAAATTCTCTGTCTACGGCTTGAAAGCTTGAGACGTAGTCGTAATTCCTAGTTCCATGCTTGGCATTTACCGGCCAGTCTTCCTTGTGCCTTTTTCAAGCTACTCTACTTGACATTGGCGAAGTGCATGTGCTGGCTTGGCAATAGAGAAAGTCAAAACCCATGGAACTAGGAATTACGACTACATGTCAAAACCAAAGGAAAGAACATGGAACTATTATTTACAACTATTTCCTACTTCCATGGGAAAGAACGTAGTCGTAATTCCTAGTTCCATGGGAAAGAAGGAGAGAGCTTGGCAGTGACAGCCACAGTGACAGCCATATGACAGCTGAATATGTCCCTTGTCACAGGTTAAACAGAAGAAACGGAACGGTCTGATTATAAAATAAGAATAATAAAATTATTATTATAGATGACCTTCATTGAAAATGATATCAGAGTTCGCTCTAATTGAATATAATGTGATTACGATGGGAAGATAGCTGAGCTGTACTGCTGGTTTTGTGACACCTATGGGTATGACATTGAGAGCGATTTACGTGTGATGAAACGTAACGAATTTTAAATCATGAATTTATTTGGTACTGTGAAAATAGAATACAGTTTTTTTGCTATTATTTAGTGCACAATAATTTAATTTATTTAGCTTAACAGCTCAGCATAAGTCTGGAGGACGTAGTGCTTTATGCAATTTGAATGCTTTTTGAACATGTGCTGTTTTTTTTAAAAGTTTATAAATAATAATCTATGCTTATTATAATCAGCTTTATTATTGCTGAATTATATGTTTTTTGTATTTGGGATAATTTAGGTAAGTGCATCACATAATGTCACCACTTCCTACTTCAAGATTCTCAATAAAAAGGGGTGTCAATGGGAAGACAGAAATAAAAAACAGAGGGTTGTATAAAAGGGGTAACATTTTTTAACCCTTTATGTTTTTTAGCACACGCGCAACGGGGTTGGGGACTTGTTATCCAATAGGAAGGAAGGGTTTAGAAAATTTAGATTTTATTCATCCGAGGAATGGTTTGGGCTCAGCTCGGTGGGTGCTCCGGCAAACATTCTACGGCAGTCTCCCTTTGGATGTCAGGGAACAAACCTGTCTGATACATTTGCATACCACCTTTGATGGTTAGAATAAATTTTAATAGTAATAGAGATGCATTTGTGACATTTGAAATGTATATTGACTTTTTTAAAATTGTCTACGGTGTTTCCAATTTGCTGGATTTTGAATTAAACTTGGTGAGTATATTAACAAGTTACTTTATGATAAATAGGCTAGTGCATTCCACTATTATTGTTATTTTTTTATTACAGCTCATAAGTCATTCCTAGGTACAATAAGTAAATGTGATCAAGAACTTAAATAATTTTAATTATTGAATTTATGACTTCTAAAGTTATTATACAAAATAACTTATACTTTAAAATGGAATTATTTAAATTTATATGAATATATAGCCTATTTTAAAGGATTTTAACTATAAGATCAACCAAAAACCATGGAATATCTTATTGGATTTTATAGAATTTTATTACTTAAATACTAAGAAACTTAGGTACATTTTTTGTTTGATTTTATTGTATGAAAAGGGTGAAATATTTATTAAGGCTAAAATAAATAATATCCACTCTTATTACTACTACCTCTTACCTACTATAAATCTGATACTTTCTACGATACAGGGTGGGCCAAACCAGGTGGATATAAATTTTTTTTTTGATTGTTCACTTAGGGGCCTACCAGGACCCGGAAGGAAAAAAAATCGGTTCCCAACCGATTACGAGAAAAAATTTTTTATTTAAAATTTTGGAATATCATTGCTTTGACGAACTTTTAATTTTTTTTTAATTTTTCCAGTGACAATTTCCGCAATTTTTTTATGGAATATCTTTACCTAATAACTGTACTCTCTTAGAAAAAAATTCCAGTCTGGTTAGCTGGTTTTAAGAGCATTAAATTTTAAATTATTTCAAGAAAATTAAGTTCATCCAAAATCTACAGAAAACTTAAAAATTCCATTAAAAATAAAAAAAGAGGTTCATAGCACTGGTGATTTTTTAAAAACTGTAGCAACTTATGTTCTTTTGATTGCCACAAGAAAAATTGTATGTCAATGTGCCGGATAAATAGTTATGATTTTTCAAAAGTCTTCGTTCCTCATTCGTGTAAATAACGACCTTATTGAAAAAAATGTTAATTGTTTGTGGAGACTGCAGTATGTCCTTTAATTTTAACTGCCTCGTTGGTCTCGTGTTTGACTGCGGCCGACGAGGTCCCGGGTTCGAGTCCCGGGTCGGACCATATCAAGTATTGGGGTTTTCCGTAAGAAATTCTCAGTACTAGCCCGGAGTTAGGAAGTTGGCGTTGTTTCACCCCCGTACCTTGGAGAGCACGTAAAGCCGTTGGTCCTGCACCTAATCTCTCTCCGCCTGCGCCTAATCTCTCTCCGGTCATGTCGAATTTTCCGTCCTATATGGGGCTATTCCGGGCTATGAGAGTAAAGAAACAGAGAGTGCACCTGTGTTCGCGCACACACTTGTGCACTTTAATATCTCCCGCACAGATCGTTAATCTCTCTGAAGATAGGCCGCCGCCGTGGCCGAAATTCGGAAAAATAAAACATTGTTTTATTTTTCTTTCTCTTAAAAATGTAGATACCGTCAGTCATCATTAAAGGATTAATGTCCTCCCGACCAAATTTCGACCAAGGTGACCTATCTACAGAGAGATTAACCATCTGTGCGGGAGATATTAAAGTGCACAAGTGTGTGCGCGAACATAGGTGCACTCTCTGTTTCTTTACTCTCATAGCCCGATGATACGGAAAATTCGACACGACCGCGACCGGAGAGAGATTAGGCGCAGGCGAAGAGAGATTAGGCGCAGGACCAACGGCTTTACGTGCTCTCCAAGGTACGGGAGTGAAACAACGCCAACTTCCTAACTCCGGGCTAGTACTGAGAATTTCTTACGGAAAACCCCAATACTTGATATGGTCCGACCCGGGAGTCTGGACTTGAACCCGGGACCTCGTCGGCCGCAGTCAAACACGAGACCAACGAGGCAGTTAAAATTAAAGGACATACTGCAGTCTCCACAAAAAATTAACATTTTTTTCAATAAGGTCGTTATTTACACGAATGAGGAACGAAGACTTGAAAAATCATAACTTTTTATCCGGCACATTGACATACAATTTTTCTTGTGGCAATCAAAAGAACATAAGTTGCTACAGTTTTTAAAAAATCACCAGTGCTATGAACCTCTTTTTTTATTTTTAATGGAATTTTAAAAAAATTCTGTAGATTTTGGATGAACTTAATTTTCTTGAAATAATTTAAAATTTAATGCTCTTAAAACCAGCTAACCAGACTGAAATTTTTTTCTAAGAGAGTACAGTTATTAGGTAAAGATATTCCATAAAAAAATTGCGGAAATTGTCACTGGAAAAAATTAAAAAAAAAAATTAAAAGTTCGTCAAAGCAATGATATTCCAAAATTTTAAATAAAAAAATTTTTCTCGTAATCGGGTGGGAACCGATTTTTTTCCTTCCGGGTCCTGGTAGGCCCCTAAGTGAACAATCTAAAAAAAATTTTATATCCACCTGGTTTGGCCCACCCTGTATACTAGGTATATGTAGCTAGATACTATTTATAAAGTATATATTATTTGAATGATTGCACAACCCAACTGTACCTGTCTGTTCGTTTATTTTTTTGTCTTTAGAATGATGACAGGAAATATTTTAACGGAAATTTCGCAGGATGGTAGAGAACTATAATATGTATCCTGCTGAAGTGGGATCCAAGTAAGAATTTTATGATGAGTACCCACGTACAGTACCTAACATGAATTATTTCTAATCAGACTTAATATTGTAGTGTTAATTTAATGACTAGGTATGATTACGTACTTAACTACTGAAATATACCTTTCGACTTCAGAAGTTTCCTTTTCATTAAAAACTAGCTGATGCCCGCGACTTTGTCCGCGTGGATTTAGTTTTTAAAATCCCTCGAGAAATCTTTGATTTTCCGGGATAAAAAGTAGCCTATTTCACTCTCCAGGTCCTCAACTATACCCATGCAAAAAATCACGTTGATCCGTAGCCCTGTTGCGGCGTGATTGAAGGACAAACCAACAAACACACTTTCGCATTTATAACATTAGTAAGGATAATCAACCAAATTGACCGGTAATTTAATTATTTAATCTGGGAAATCCTAAAATCGGCTAAAACAAACAGAGTAGTTATCAAATACAAAAATTCAAGTGGGTACCTAAAGGAGAATTTTTCTCGCAAAAAGGATGAATAAAATAAATAGCGATTCCTCCGGGTTCGCTCACTTCATTACAGCATTGTCCTCTCACAATGGCGATGGAGTATAAAGAATCGCGACCATTAGGTAAATTTCCTTATTCATTTTTTTGCGTGACACCCTCGTCGTAGAGAGCGGGAGCGATGTTATACATCACGCGGAGACGGGCGCTGCGCTGCCGGTGCCCTCGAGATCTCAATCTTGCGGTGGCGTGAGCTTTTTGCTACCCCCTCAAGCTCGCCTAATCTGTACCTAATCGTTGTACTTAACACTAAAGTGTCCTATATTTCTTTGAGGATACCTGATTTAAGTAGAGGATTCTTATTATATAACTAGCTTTTGCCCGCGGCATCGCTCACGTTAAGTTAAATTTTTTACACCCCTATTTTAAACCCTTAGGGCTTGAATTTTGAAGCCTTTCTTAGCGGATGCCTATGTCATAAAAGCTATCTGTATGCTTAATTTCAGCCCGATCCCTGCGGTGGTTTAAAATATACGGTGATAGATCAGTCAGTCAATCGGTCTGTCAGTCAGTCAGTCACCTTTTCCTTTTATATATTTAAATTTTCTTTAAAATTTACTATAGGTGATGCCCGCGACTTCGTCTGCGTCTATTAAGATTTTAAAATTCCCGCGGCAACACTAGTTTTTCGGGATAAAATGTAGGTAGCCTATGTGTTAATTCTGCGTATGAGCTGCCTATTCCAAACAGCCAAATCGGTTCATTCGTTTTGGTGTGAAAGAGTAACAAACATCCATCTATCCATACATCCATCCTCACAAACTTTCGCATTTATAATATAAGCAGGAAGTACTAAGTAGGATAGTAGGATTCGATTAAATTGAAATAGGGACTATAGGTATATACATAATATATACAGGGTATATATTATATACAGGTAGACTATACGTTACTTCGTTGAAATGCAGTAAACTAGTCACATATTTTGGAGAACCGTAGGTCCTCGAGTAGAGATAGCGTTTTGGCAAACGATGTAGGTACAAAGGGCCTAGCTGGGAGGCAGGGTAGGGTGATATCTGGATGTTGGCTGGTATCCACAGGATGTGAACAGCCAAGCTTTAGAGTATATTATCACTAGTTATAATTAAATATAAAAAAAAAACTTTTTAAAAACGCCCGTATTTTAAAGAAATAGTTATTTGTGTTATATGGGGCCAAAGGAATTTTTTGTTCCCCGAGGGCGTTATTTTGAATTCAGAGCGAAGTGAAGGATTCTATAGTAGACTCCCGAGCGCAGCGAGGGATTCTAAAGTAGAATCCTGAGCGTAGCGAGGAATTCAATATACGCCGCCCGAGAACAAAAAATTTTGGCCCCGAATGACACACACTATTTTTCATCATTACCTATGAGAAAAAGCTAGGAGTATCAACCTACTATGTATAGAGTACCTATAGACATTACTTATACGTATATTGAAAGTTTAAATAAAACACAAATAAATTTTTATGAAATAATTAAACATTAATATTTATGTTGGAAGTATGGGCGTATATGTCTAATCGACAAATTTGATCACGTGACTTATCGTAGACAACAGCTTCTCAAACATTTTTGAATTTCGACACATTTTTGAATTCTCTCTTCTGATTGGTCCGCGTTAGTGCTTTAGTATGCTAAAGCAGTATAACGCGGACCAATCAGAAGAGAGAAATAAAAAGTCCCATGGGGTTAAAATGAAATTTTGCTCCCGCTGTCCTCTGAAGCCAATATTCGTTTTTCGAATAGGTATGATGAAAAATTAATTTTCTTTTCTACAGTCTTTGCAATTGCAAATTGTGGAGTCAACATCTCCTGATGATGTTCCGGTATGGTGATACGTACCTATGTCGAGTGTTAAAAGATTTATTCTGTTTGGCGGATTATATTTTATAGCAAAGAATATTAATTTTTCTTTAAATATCATGGAATTACGCAAAGTAACGCCTGATTCTATTCAATATTTCAAACGCCTGCGCCCCGTGCCTGCGCCACTACAAAGTGTATAATTTATTGTTGATATTTTAATAAGAAAATATATAATTTATTGTTGATTGAAACAAAGTAGATAGATATAATTGTTGATTTCTTTCGATAAAGTTTAAATGAGACCACCCTGACCTGGGAAGTAGGTATAGCTCTAAAAAAAACGAATTTCCCAAATCGGTTCAGGCATCTGCGAGTAAGTAATTAATAAAATGAGAACCTCCTCCTTTTTTGAAGTCGGTTAAAAAGAGGCTTTAAATATTCGTAATAGGTAATCTATTGAAAACTTGAATGCTTAATATATACCTACTTCTTTCGGTTTGTGGTTATGGTACGTATACTACAGGTTTTCAGTTTTATTTGAGAGGACTTCATTTATCACAAAACCGTACTAAAGTATGGAATCTTATAAGAATACCCATCATTACAGCAGAGCTACATAAAAATGATTTCAATTTGGGGGTGCGAGTATAGTAATGTATTATTCACCTCACGCGCGTTGCAGCCGAGTGCGGCAGGCAGATAAGCGCGTATTGAGCCCAAAATGCCGAAAGTCCTGCGCCGCGCGGCTTGCCCGGGGGCCTTATCGGAAACGGCTTACGGTGACCCCATGCAAACTCCCTAATGCGACATTCCTCACCGGCCCTCGCAGATACCCTCCGATCGATCTCGATGCAAAATTACTGGCCGAAACTGCCCCGCCGCTGGGGATACCTACCCACAGCTTTTGTTTCCATCTAATAATTTTATTTTATGTCTTTATTCATGCCATTTTTTTTGCTCTACTTTATTGAGCCTAGGAGCAATAAATTTCGACAGTAAATCCACGTTTCCTCTACTGTTACGATGCCATACACAGCATTTCTACATTGAAGATCAAAATTAGAATATTTCAGCTTTATCTAGCGTATTTATACATTATTTTTCATTTTCTTTCTACGTTTTGCGTAAATGGATCCAATGTTTCTTCTGCAACATGGGGTTTGCAGTGCTAGTCTATATTCACGAGTTTTGTTTCAGAAACAATTTAGTACCTTGACATACCTTAGGTCATAATTATTGCTCCCTGAGCACTTTTAAACTGTGCATTTTATTCTTCAATTTTAATTTTGTGTAGAGTCACTCCATAGCAAATCACAGCGATGGCAGTTTTTAAGCTACTGCATAGCTTTTATCGCGGGCTTTGAACTAGGACAAACAGTTTGAGCGCGGCGACCGAATCAAGAAATTCCGTAACGAAAATAAACCTAACACCGTCGTTCAGTAAGCGTTCAACATTTTAGATCACAAGTAGCTCTGTTTGGCGCAGTGGGCGAGCGACCGCTTTTTGTATGATGTCGCAGGTTCGAATCTCACTCACGAAGTAGGTAGTGACAGTGCGCTTTTCTTGTTTGTTTGTTTTTAATTTTTTTTTGCATAATTTTTATTATGCAAAAAAAATATTGCATAAATATTATAATTGCATAAGTTGATAAAAAATGCTATGCAATAGCTTTACCGCGGCAGTCCCCGAGTGCCACTTAATTTTTTATTTTGTAAATATGTACCTAAAAGCGTTACAAAACTGGTATGTACGAGTACATACCAGTACACACATTCATAATGAAAAATTCAATGATACCTATAGCGAACTTAGGTATAACTTGTTGGCTTCTCTTTTATCTTATTTGAATGGAACATTGGAAGGTCGATCTTCATTTTCTATGTATAGGCTATCACCGAACG